>JABEXW010000221.1:0-33810 GCA_013266185.1 Fusarium sarcochroum
GGGGGTTGAGGCGCCGGTGGAGAGGGCGCGAGTGTAGCTGTCGGTGGCACGGGGCTTTTCGAAGGTACTTCGGGCGAAGGCGACCACGGCATAGAAGGGAGAGAGATGCTGTTCAAAGAAATCGTTTTGCTTGCCGGCTTCGGTGGGAGATCTTTTGGTACTGCAAGAACGGTAAGTATTGGCTGTATGGCAAGAGGACAATTGGAGATGCTGCATACATGGAGATGGAGGTGTGTCGTCGTCAAGACTAACATCATCCAGGTTGGAAGTATTGGAGATGTGTTGGGAGGCTGAGGATGGTTTCCTTCGTGAGTGTTTCTTGTGAACGCTACCCGTTTCAGAGGCAGCTGCCTCTTGTCGGTCGAGCTTTGCCTCTCGAGAAGCCTCCTGATGTGATTCTTCAGACCGCCGAGCAGGTTGTTCCTCCACGGCGCCGTCCTGTGGTTTGGGATACGAGATGGATCGTTTCGTGAGGGATCGCGCAGGGGATTGCGCTACAGCATCTTCGAACTTGTCATCAGGGTCGGATTCCTAAAGGACTTGGTTAGCATCCAGGCAGGTCAGATAAGGGATGTAATCTGCCGGCTGCGACAGTCAAGGGAGGAATGTGAGATAGACCTACGGACACAGTGTCGTCAGACTCCGTGCCAGACGAGAGTCTCTTAAGCTTGGTGTCATTTTGCAGCGGCTTCTCCTCCAGCTTCTCTTCGGGCTTCTCCTCCTGTATCTCTTCCAGCTTTTTCTCCAACTTCTCTTCGAGCTTGTCTTCAAGCTTCCCCTCCGGCTTCTCTTCCAGTTTCTCCTGCGCCTCTGGTTTCTCTTGCTTGTCCTCCATATCCTGTGCTGTTTCTTGCTTCTCTGCTGTCTCTTGCTTGTCGTGCGTCTCTGGTATCTCCAACTTCTCTTGCGGTTCTTGTGTCTCCTGCTTCCCCTGGTTTTCCTGCTCCGGGTCGGTGTGGACCTGAGCCACCGGCGGGGCGACGTCTTGCGGTTGCGACATGGCTATGGATGATAACGTATGGATTCGAGGCGAGTGTTGTGGTCGTCTTGTCGAGGATAGAGGTCCTAGAGGTAGTGATGTGGCCCCTCAACTGCCGTCCATGTATAGAAGTTGAGTGTAGAGGGCAGTCAATGCAGCGGAGGGTGTGTGTTGCGGAGAAATTGAGAAACGAGAGAATGAATACTGCGTCCGGCGGCAGAGTGAATGGAAGAATGCCAGAAGCCAGCTGTTGGCAGAAATCCGATCCAAGGGGGGTTGTGGCGTAGGTAAGTTAATGCTCTGTCTGCCCCTTACCACGTCGACTAGAACTGAAAGCTCACCGGGAGGTGGGCAGGGTTTTGACAGTGAGGCGCTGACAGGGCCGCCAAAAATAAAATGGGGAGCGGACCTACAGCGGGAATTCGGGCGAGGCTGGCACTGGCGCTGGCGCTGTAAAGCTGACGGACAGACGGCGGGCAGTTTGTCTGTAAGTGGAGTGCCGAGAGGTAGCGGAGCTCGAGAATGGGACCTATTTTAGGGGACGCCCTGGTTATCTAGTTGGGTGCCAGAAAACGTCAGACGGCGTGTCCTGGAATGGAGATTATCCCTTCATTATACGGCCGTTGTAATTATGCTGGACCATGGCTGAAATTGTTTGGAATTCAGATCCAACTCATTTCGAATGGGGGCTTGCCAGTCTTGTCCAGCAATGCCCTGCGATGGTGCTTGGATATGAGGGTTGCGTTCAGTCGTAACGAGAGTCATCCATTACTACGTACGTACGCACGTAGTTCATGCGCTGATTACACTTTGAGATAGTACTGGGTATGGGGCAAGACTGACTGTATTGGGTCCTGGACTGGCTACTTGATCCCGTGTTCTGATTCAATGCATAGTGACTCGGGGTTTTGTTGATCGTGCGACCCAGATGATCTGTAGGTATGTCGAATAGAGCCGAGATACTGGAGGTAAGGAAGCTTATCGGGCGACAGCAACCTTTGATGGAGGCCACCTTTGCCCCAATTACCCCTCCTTCTCATGCACTTGCTTGGTATGGAACCATTTATTCATTCATCAGCCCGGCGTCAAGGTCTACGTTGTACGTTCCAGTCTACAGATTTGACGTCGTCTACGTCTTGCCAAAACCTAGGTATTGAACTAAGGCCAATGCATTAAAGCTCGTATACTTGACACCCACCACGCTTTCTATGCATATTCTTATTATATTTTTACAATGTTCTCAGAAAGTATTGAATCTCATTACCTGATCTTTAAAAAGATATCCAACAAAGATCCTGTAAAGCCACCCGACGCCTTATAGCAATCTATACATACTGCAGTTAGTGCCATTAATTGGATTAGCTACCTCGATTTCGCAGATGGAGTCCGGACTCTTGTTATACCTCCTAAAACACTTCCTCAGCACGATTGTTTCACGAGTCCTGCACAGGCATGGGGATGACGTGGAGCTTCAGTTGACCAATAGCAGCATTCGAGTGCCTGTTTCATGGGCTTAACGTTAAACTAGCACCAATTGCATCCATCTGGCCGTGGCAGGGTTCTATGTTCGAACGACATCCATATGTTCGTGTTTCATTTGACCATTTTTCGATATTGTCCTAGTCATATCAAGCAATACCATCGTTAGGCTACCATATCCCATAGGCCTACAAAGACCTTTGTTTAAATCCAGTCAGGTCATCCAATACATACAGTTGCGGGGGTTTAGATAGCGATAAGTCCATCCAGCGACAACATATGGTGATACTCCATAACAATGCTCATCAACGAAACATAGGTTTGCATAGTGTCTGTTCGGCTTTTGATTTGATAAAGGCAAGCTTTGGCCGTGAATGTTTCCTTTTGTTTTCGAGCATCAGTGTTATGGTTGTCGATACCCGATCCCCCATGCTGTACAGTTTAGTTACAATGACTGGGTTGATACTAGCAATAATTTGTCTACAGACAGTTCCTACGCCAATGCATCACAAAGTATTGAACCCACAAAGTACAGTCTGAAGATATATTAGACAATTTAGTCAATATTTACCCTAAAATATGCTCTAGTTATTATTAATAACTTATCGTAAAGTTAGGTAAAGTATTGATTATTTACCGGACCGCCTGGTCAGTTAACATTTTCAATCTTACCCTACAGCCTGCAGCCCTCCACTCATCTGATCGTGGGCATGCTCCCACTCCTGGGTGATGCCTGTTCAATACGCGGACTGGAGGAACGACAAATCAGCATGGATGCGTAGCTACTTATTACCCCGAATGCGCGAACAGTGAGAAATTCGTTCTCAAGTGGATAATCCATCAAGGCAAATATGATTCCTTTTGGTTTTCGAGAATTTTACCCGCGGATGGCCAAGCACGCAGATTACCAATGTCCCACGTGCAAAAATAAGAGTCACAGACCAACAAAAGAATGCATATCATCTCATCGTTCAGACAAATCTAATTGTCCAACAGCCACCACCTAAGTGAGGCAAGTTGGACGGGCACCTAATACAGTGGGAAGCAACAAACTGGCTGATATTTGTTGTTTTGGCTTTGTACACTCTTGCCGTAAGGCGCAACCCCCACCTAGCTAACGGAAATAAACAAACAAAGATCGGGATGTCATGAGGAACAGTTGGTACACTTCTGAAGCACTGAAGCTAGGTACTAATAATAGGTTATGCATGACTTCGAAAGCCAGTACTCTGAACGGATGAAAAGAACGTAAATGAAAGAAGGACGGAGTTTCTACATGCCAGGTTCAGCTTCTGTACTATTCGATATGTTCACTTTCATGCAATAAACATAGGATGTCGATTATTTGGGTCGCAGCCTGAAATATTGTCTCTGTAAATGGAGGGGGACAAAGTGCATGAGCAAGCCGAATAGATAATCCGATCTCCAACGTCCGGGATATTTTGTACCCTGTAGTGGAAGGTTGGCCCTGGAGGTACCTCCACTCCCCTGTAGCTTCCGGCACCTATTACGCAAAGGCCCACTTGCACTTCTCAACCTGACGATTTGCAATATGCCTTTTCCCCATCCTACACCTTCTCTCCGCATCTTCACCAACCACTTTTCACACCGACGCGAGATATTTCTCATCTCTGTATAAGCTGGTGAGAGTGCGAGGCCAGTATCATCTCTGCAAGCGATTCGGGACGATTTGGCCACCGATAAAGCTGCTCCAGGACGACCTGCACTCGACCTCGGACTGCTTTCCAAGCTTCATCGACCGCTATCGATACTTTGCCTGGCGAACGCGCCCGTGCTTATCAAGCCATCACAGCAATTCTTATATTTCGACCGAGCAACACACCCACTAAATACATTTTCGGGGTGAAAAATCTTCACCAAGGCTTTCACGATCGTCATTCTTCCTACAGCCTCACGAAGCTCCAGAATTTCCGAAAGCTGGACGGCTGCCCCGCTGCGTGCACAATACTCTTGACAACAGGAGCTGCCCATCTGGAAACATCCCGCCTGCGAGCGAATAATTGCTGTAGCGGGTTGGTAGCCCGGTTGTAGTGGAGGGGGAGCTTCTATCGTTTCCTGCGGCTCGGCCGCCTCACCTTCATCATGGGGAAGATCACCAAGCCCATGCAACCAAAGCACAAGGACACCTTGGTTAGTTATGTGCATCCTGATTGATTATTATAATGCTAACAGTATGCATCAGTCTCCTTGGCTCAAGAGTTATGTTGAGACCGCCTCAACAACGCCTCTACCCCTCTTACCACAGCAACTTGCCAGCTTTCCATCGCGATGGCCCTTCGGACGTGGCGACCTGTACCACTGGATTCCTCTGCTGAACCGGTTCGATAGCCTTCTCGAGCATTTTTGCGCCACATACAAACTGAACGAGGGTCCCCAGGCTCGCGAGTTTGGGTGCGATGTGCTGCTTAACCAGGATAAAGAATCGACCTTCGGTAGCGAGAGGCAGTGGTCAACGAAAGAGTTGACAGATCTCGGCTTTCCGCCAGATGGAGATAGACAACTAGTCGAGCTAGTTCTGCGCTACACTCGTATGTTGCTGGAGCACTGCGGTAACCGAAGCATCTATGCCAGCAGTGCCCACCTGAATGATCTCCTCAACACTACTTCTTTGACTGTTCTCATTGCCACTCTCGAAGTCGGTTCAGAGCTGGCCCAGCGGTACCAAGCCTCGGTCAAGCGTATAGCAAACACTTCCATCAGGCAGATCAGCACAGCTTTGCTTGCGAACCACTACAACATTGATCTTGACAGAGTCCAACAGCTCGCCTTGCCTTTTGTCAAGACGCCGATCATTAGTCTGTCGGATCCTGTAACATCACACACACCTGGATCGGCCAAAGGCAAAGACCGTGGACAAGAGCGAGGTTCCAAAACAGCCACCTCGATGCACGCGAACGACCTAGTTGCCCTTGCCGCTTCGGAGGATAAACGCTGGAATGGCTGGGGAGATGTGAAGGTGACATATTACCCGCAGAATGCTCAACAAGAGCCCTCCAGCGTTGACGCTGGTCGAGCATCGGTGCCATCTACACCAACGCCTCTCCGCCGCAGCTCTACTATGGCATCTCAGCAGCAGACTCCGAAAGGGCGCAATCACTTTGATGATTCGTCTCCTCTTGCACCTCGTACGCCTGGTATTGCAGATGAGTCAACCGCTACTGGGCCCAAGGTCTTTGAGTTGCCCCAATCTGTTGTTGCTTCGAATTCCGTATATCAGCTGGTGTCGCGTACTCCTGCGGACCTCCCACCTGCTTCAAAGTATGAGGCTTTCCAGAGGATTAGAGCCTCTAAAGCTCTTCTGGGTTCCAGTGAATCGCGACAGCAACTGCTCGCCGTCCGTCTTCTAGCGATCAACAATCTTGCATACATTCATACCGAATCGAACTTCCTAGAGAAGGTGCTCCGTCAAGATGCCGATGAAACCCGCAGATTCCAGCTTGTTTATCAACTTGCCGAACTTATTCATCCTACAGCCCACGGAAACATTGAAGTTCCGTTGTGGCTTCAAGCTGTCGCCCTTGCTCTTCTCGAAGCAGTTTCGAATTTCCAAGCCAGATGCCAGGATGTTTTGTCCGCCTTGAACGCAAACGTTAACCATGGCATCTTGCTTTACGTCATCAGAAAGGCAGTTGCAGGAATGAAGGAGGATGACGATAGTGACAAAGGCAACCAAGTCACCGAGATGGATGAGTGGCGTAACAATCTGTTTTCTCTTACCCTGCATCTGTCCATGTCAACCCGTGTCGGAAGCGAGATGGTGTCCGCAGGACTAATGGAGATTCTGGTCGAGATCTTGAACATCAGGTCAGACGTCGCGCAAAGAAATCATTCCATGGTTCTTGCTTTCTTGGACGGCTTGATCTGGACTTATCAAAACGCCTTTACTGCCTTCTTCAACGCTAAAGGACTTGATGCAGTGTCCCAATTGGTCGTGGACACTGTGAACGAGGCACAGACTCTACACAAGTCAGGTAAAGGTATTACAAAGGGGCAACAGTCAGCACAAGTTGACTACGAAATCCCTTATTACCAACAGCAGACGCTCAAGTGGTTACTCAAATTCGTCCATCATATCATGTCCAATTCATACAGTTACAGCGGGAACACTGATCGCTTGCTTCGTAATCTCGCCGACAAGTCGGATCTATTGGGAAGCTTGCGAGACATCATTGAAGACAAGAAGAGTTTCGGTTCCGTTGTTTGGACGAATTCTGTCACTATTCTTAGCGACTTCATCAACAACGACCCTACAAGCTTCGCCGCCATTTCCGAGTCTCGTATGATCAAGTCGTACTTGGAAGCTGTCACTGGCAGACCGCTCCCTAGTGAAGTATTGGCAGAACAGAAATCAGGCGACAAGGACGAAGAGGACGAATCCAACTCTCCAGATAGCGCTGTCTCTTCGCTCGTCGAAAAGGATCCACGACCACACCCTCCTACTGAGGAGTCACTCCGAGAATTGTCCCGCGAATCATTGGCAACGGGAATTCTTCCATCAACTGATGCCATCACTGTTGTGCCCCAAGTCCTCAACTCGATATCTCTCAACAATGTTGGTATGAAGCTAGTCGTTGCGTCACGGGCTTTTGATAGTTTCTTGGAGATTTTCGAGAGTGCCGCTCACGTCCGATGCATGGAACTTGATGGGGATCTCGCCAATAACGTCGGAGCTAGCTTTGATGAGCTCGCTCGCCATCACCCACCCTTGAGGACAGCTATTTCCAATGCTGTCATCGACATGGTTTCTCGCGTGCGCTTCCTCGGGATTGAAAAGGCGAGGACTGCTGGATGGGGCGCTCGGATGTTGCTGATCGACTCTGAGGGCAAGACAGTATCTTTGGACGAGGAGGCTAACCTTTCGCCATCAACTACATCTTCAGAGAAGGCTCAAAGACAGGATACCTCTGATAATGCGGACGTGAACATGGCCGATGTCGTACCAGCGAACGACATGATTTCCGAGCCTCGTGGAGACAGTGGTCCAAACTCACCACAGCGCTCAATCACACCCTATCTCTATGCTTTGGGATATTTCTTGAGCTCTTACATATCAAACTCGGTCCTAAAGGCTAACTTTGTGGAAGCCGGCGGCCTGGAGTTGTTGCTTGACATCTGCGAATCTCCTAGCCTGCCCACAAATTTTGGCGATTCAATTGCGTCGAGAATTTTCAGCCAGGTTGTCTCCCAACTCGTCGAGTTCTCCCCTATTCGTGGCCTTCCTTCTCTCATAAGACGTGCCCAGGTGGCTGTCGACACCCTGCAGCCCCTTTCTGACAAGACGGATACTTTGCCTCCTTACTTTGCCCCTTTTCTGGCTCCTGACCTCAAGATAACTGACAACGAGGAATCTCCAGAGGTGGTGAAGAATGGAACCAAGATGATCAAGGCACTTCTGAACGCACAAACCTTTATTAAGATTATCTCTGATTGTTTTGCCACATCGAGGTCCAATGTTCTACAATTCTATCCGGTCAATGTCTATGATTACTACCTCAACCTCGTGAAATCGATCGGGCCTCTGCTACGCGGAGTCCTTACGGAGGAAGCCGGAGAGCTCAATGTTGTGCCTCAACATTGGTCGTTTAAGCGTCAACCATCTTCAGAGGGGCCATCTGGTGCAAGCAACCCTGAACCTGAGGTCGATGACAGCACTTCATTGCCAGATATGCTGAGTGGCGCAGGGCAGTTTCAGTCAAGGACTGCATCGGATGAATCGAAGCCGAGCCATCCCACAGATGAGGAGAAAGCCAGTCCTCGTTTCCAAAACTACGAAACGCTCCGTCTTCTGTTGCATCCCATGATCCCCACAACCTTCCCTCTATTCCAGACGCTTGGCAAGGCCCTGCTCCCGCGACGGGAGCGAGATCCCCGTGATCTGTACCACCGACCTCGTCACTTGGAGATCGCTCGGGCACTCGCGGACACTGTACTTAGCCAACTGAGGCCGTCTGTTGCCATCCCAGAGCCCACTTCCAAGGATTTTCATTTCTGGATCATCATGTTGCATACTATAACCGAGATGCTGATTGACCATCAGCCCGCTCGCCCAAGCGATCGCTCAAGTGTCCAGATCATCATTCCTGTTCTTCTTGCCTTTAAAGAAGAGGGTGGCATGGATGTCCTGAACTCGATGCTCAAGGTATTCGCCCAGGCAGTTCGCGAAGGCCCAGATGCTGCTATGGATGAGTCTTCCAGATCCAAGGTTGCTGCTTTTGGACTTAAGAAGGTTTTGGATTTATATCTGACGTTGGTGAATGGCAAGTATCTCTCTGAGATCCACAACACCTTCTCACTGCAGCCGCGAACTGCAGATAGATCACAAAACACGCCGCATCTTTATCAACAATTTGTGGTAGAGTTCCGGGCAGCCATTTTGCCCGAGATCACAGAGCTTTGGGATTCTTCGTTTGTGGAAAAAGTGCCGCATCAAACCGTGACACGGTTGATCGATATCCTCAAGATTATATCCGCAGGCGACAACGAGCCTGCATCATCTACGAAAGACAAGGTAAGCGGTCTCAATCCATTTTTGGTCTGCGAGTTTACTGACACATTAAAGCCACCTTTCCAGCTCTTCAAGTACACAGATGTTCGCTTCGATTGGCGTCCTCATCGTAGCGCAATTGATGAGTTGGTCAACAAAGGTTACGACGTCGATTTGGTACATGAAGCAGTGTACAGAGCGAACGGAAATCCGGCCAACGCACGGGACTACTGTTCAGCTCACAAAGCTGGTCTTGCGGGTCCACGTAACCCAATTCCATCGAAGGATTCCGACACCTCGGTCTTGCAAGAGACCCCCAAAGAACCTTCAGGTGGCAATGAAGCAGAGGAGGCAAGTGCAGCCGGCGCATTGGAAGCGGACCGCATGTCTCTGGACGGGCCTCCTGAGCTTGCTACTCCGGATCTTGCGGACAGATTCCTTGGAGAAGCGTTGGGTGAAATCATTGATCCCACTCGCGGTACAGATGAGACTCACGAACCGCCCAGCATGCCGGCAGAAACACCAGGGAATGCTGCGGAAGAGTCACAGGAGCAAGACAACCAGAATTCCTCTGTGGTCACGAAGGAGGACATCGACAAATTCCGAGCCAAGTTGCGAGGAAACATGATCGATAGATGCCTTGACGTCATTCGCGCACACTCTGAAACAGCGATTGAGGTATCTGAGCTCATTCGGACAATGGTACTAAGGCAACAGCCTCATGACACTGAAGATGAGATCGGCCAGACCTTGACTTCGGCGTTGTCCTCGCTTGCTCAAGACGAGGAGGAAGAGAAGCAGCGCACTGGGAAATGCATTGCCGCTTATGCTCATCTCCTAGCATTGCTTCTCCAAGACGAGCACTTCTTTGACAACAACGTCGAGAGTTTAAGGGAGAATATTAGCGAGTACCTTGGCTTCTTGAAAGTCTCACCTTCAACTTCATCTGAAGAGATGCCACCTTGGATTCCTTACATTCTGCTTGTCATCGAGACTCTGCTCTGTCACGATGAGCGCCCAGTTGCTGCGCAGTGGAAATCGCCCAAATCATTGGATGAGGCCGTTCCTGAACCCATCATTCAGCTACGAACTCCACTCATTGGCGACGAGCAACGCGCCCAGATTCTGGAATATCTTCTCGAAATGCTCCCGCGGGTAGGAAAGGAAGAAACACTTGCGGTCGCAGCACTCAGGGTTCTGGTAATCCTGACGCGCAATCGACGCCTAGCGAAGTTGGTTGGGGATAAGAAGAACTTGCAACGGCTGTTTCTTATGGCAAAACAACTGTCGGGTTCCGGCTCCGAGAGATTTAAGCAGACTAAGCTTACTGCTCACATCATGACCGTCCTTCGTCACATTGTGGAGGACGAAGAGACCATCAAGCAGATCATGCGTGCCGAGATCAAGATTGGCTTCCCTAACCTGCAGCGAACCCAGCGCGGCCATTCTGATGTTTCCAATTACTTACGAGCGATGACACCCATTGCTCTTCGAGCTCCCGATCTTTTTGTCGAGGTTACCAACGAGATGCTCCGTTTCTCAAGATGGGCATCACCCTCAAGTGACAGCTCTCGATCTCAAACCCTTGTATTGAGGGAAGAAGCTACGGAAACAAGCACTAATAAGACTGGTGATAACGTCGAAGATGTACCGGAACAGGACGTCAAGCAATCTACGGAACCCGCAGACAAGGAGATGACAGATGCACCAAAACCCCACCATGAGAGCAAGCGGCCTGTGGTTGAGAATCCTGATGGTGTCATTCACTTCGTTCTTTGCGAGTTGCTCAATTATCGAGAGGTTGATGATAAGGAAGTGCCGACTGTGGAGAAAGACACAAAAACCGACCCTGCATCTACTACTGAAGACATATCATCATCTTCAAAGGACAACACTTCGGCCGACGCAAAAGACAAGAAGCCGTCAAAGCCTGTTTTCAAGTCTGACGAGCACCCGATCTTCGTCTACCGATGCTTTTTGCTGAACTGCCTGGCTGAGCTCCTGCAAAGTTACAACAGAACGAAGATGGAGTTCATCAACTTCAAGCGCAGCGCTCCGCTTACTACGAGCACCCCAATCAAACCTCGATCATCAGTTCTTAACTACCTGATCTACGATCTGCTCTGCCAAGGCAACCTGAGCGGAACAGTTGATAGCATCGCTGGGAAGAAGAAGGCTGCAACCTCTGCGCAGACGCAAAAGGTCTTGGTCGCCTTGGTGGCCAAGACGAGTGAAAAGGCAATTGGCCGTGGAAAGGATAAGTTTGCATACGACGACGAACCTGATCTCTTGTTTGCTCGCAAATTTGTTCTCGATACTATGTTGAAAGCCTACGAGAGGGCACCCTTATCTGATGAGCCACTGGAAACCCGATACTCTCGCATGCAATGCCTTGCTGAACTCATGAATTACATGGTTGGCGAGAGAGACAAAGACCAGGGAGCCAATGCCCGCGGTTCTGACAACGTCCAGGCTCGATCGCATGCACAGTTACGGAGACTGATGTACGAGAAGGGCTATCTCGACAAGCTCACTTCCTCCATTGCTGAGATTAACCTCAATTACCCAGGCGTGAAGCGTGCTATCAAGTACATCCTGCGAGTACTACGCGTTCTCACCGAGACGGCCAAAGAACTGAGCCACTCCAACATATTGCCTTCTGATTCTCTGTCGGACACCGCAGACGACGACCTGGGCTCAACTTCTTCACTCTCAGATCTTGATGATGACCGCGAAGAGACGCCTGATCTGTACCGCAACTCTGCCCTCGGCATGCTTGAGCCTCGTGGCGAGGATGATGATTCCGACGATGATGAAGGGGATGACGACGACGAGGATATGTACGGCGATGAATATGACGACGAAATGGATTATGGTGATGATGACATCTCGGACGAAGAGGACAACATCAGTGATGATGACGACATGGGCGAAATTGAAGGCCTTCATGGCGAGCCAGGTGTTGTTGAAGTCATCATGGACGAGGACGATGATGATGAAGACGACAGTGATGAGGAAATCGATGATGACGATGAAGTGGAATCCGCTGACATGGAAGATGTGGAAGATCAGGTTGAGATCGTCGATGAGGATGGCAATCCTCTTGATGATGACGGCAACTCAGGATGGGAGAGCGCCAGCCATGATGGCGAGGAGGATGAAGACCAGGAGGAAGATGATCTCGAATATGATGCGGATGTTCACGAGGAGCATATGCATATGGCGCCAGGAGATCTCCTGGATGGCATGGCTCGAGCTATCATGGGAGACGAAGAAGCTTACGACCCAGACTTGATGGATGGGCTGGATGATCACTATCTCGACGATGGGCACGACGAAGACGAAGATGAGGACGAAGACGATGAGATGGATGACGATGAATACCTTTATGATGATGACTATCCTCTGGACGATCAACCTCAACCCATGCCGGCCCTTGGCTGGGACGGCCTTGGAGCCGACGATGAAGATCGTCACAGACATATGTTCGTGATGGATAACCAAAACCGAAGACGGTTCCTCTCGCGAGGCGACGGCCGCAACCCTTACCCTCCTAGTTTCATTGTTGGTTCTGGCCAGAATGATTTCCGCAGTTTCTTCTCCCGAAGTCATCGCCCTGGAGGAGCCCAGCCTAACTCTGACGACGGTGCCAACCCTCTCCTGCGACGAGGCGACCAGGGCCGTGATACCTCTCAGCGCCCCGGGCATCCTCCGGCTCTTGGTCTGCGAGTTCCTGAAGCCATTTTTGGTGCAGGCGGACGACATGCGTTGGATGGAATGGGCTTCCTTGGAGAGCTGATGGAATTTCTCCCAATCATGGGTAGAAATGGACAGCAGGCTTTCCATCTGCAAATCACTGGTCCTGGTGGGCATCGCGAGGCGAGAGAACTCGCCCCAATCCGGAGCTCTCGCACTGAACAGCGACGTGAAGGATTGGCCCAAGACCCATCCCAAGCTGTGTCTTTTGTCATTGAAGGTACAATGGACCGATACCAAGAAGAAGCCAGGATGATCTTTGGCGCCAGCAATGTGACAGAAGCTGCTAAGCTTCAAAACATCATTGCAGCCAAGCTTACCCCGGCTGCGATGGAGTTGGAACGGAAGCTGAAGGCCGAAGAGGCCGAACAACAAAAGCGGGAGGAGGAGGAACGGAAAAAGCGAGAAGAGGAGCAGCGCCTGGCCCGCGAGGCAAAGGAAGCCGAAGAAAAGTCAGAGAGGGAGAAGCGAGAGGCCGAAGCTCGCGAGGCTGCGGAACGAGCTGCATCCGAGGCCGCTGCTGCTAACCAAGTTGCCGCCGCCGAAGGACAAGGAGACGATGGCGCAATGGAAGGCGTCGAGTCAACGGAACAAAACCAAACGCAACGCTCCGATCCCCCAGCCCAGAGCACAGGCGATGAGCCCCGTGTTATGACTACGATCAGAGGTGAAGAAGTTGATGTTACTGAACTGGGCATCGACCCTGATTATCTCGCTGCCTTGCCCGAGGAGTTCCGCGAGGAAGTCATTGCCCAGACAATTAGCACGAGAAGGTCACAAGCCCGAGAGGAGGCAACAACGGGTGAATCAACAGAAGTCTTCCAGGAATTCCTGGATGCTCTTCCAGAAGAACTTCGCCTTGAAATTGCGCAGCAAGAGCGCCAAGAGCAGCGCCGTCGGGCCCGCGAGGAAACAAGTCGTCAGGCATCCGCAGCCACTGGCCAGGCGGCTGTGCCAGAAATGGACACTGCTAGCATCCTTCTCACATTCCCCCCTGAACTACGAGAGCAAGTTCTTATGGACCAAGGCGAAGAGTTGATGGACCAACTCACTCCGGAGATGGCAGCTCAGGCTCGAGCCTTGACCCAGCACAACAACGTTCATTCTATCATTACAGGTCGCACCCCACCAGTAGTCAACACAGCCCGTCAACCTGTACCACCTGGGCCTCAGGTGGGAACAAAGGCTCAGCGTCGAACGGTTGTTCAAATGCTCGACAAAGCCGGCGTCGCCACACTGCTGCGCCTAATGTTCATTGCCCAGCAGGGATCTATCCGCAATCACCTGTTCAACGTCTTCGCTGATGTGTGCGAGAACAAGCAAACGCGACTCGAGGTGATTAGCACTCTCCTCCAGATCTTGCAGGACGGCAGCACCGACATGGGCGCTGTTGAGCGCAGCTTTGGTCAACTGTCCTTGAAGGCACGAAGACCCAAGGACAAGGATTCTGAACAGAAGACCCCTCAGACTCTCAAGAGAAGCCTGACCGGGCTTACTGCCGGGAATACCACACAAACAAACTCGGAAACCTCGCCTCTCTTGATTGTACAGCAGTGTCTGGATCTGTTGGTGGAACTCTCTACCAAGAACCCCCATATCCCATGGCTCTTCTTGACAGAACATGAGGCTGTCGGCTCAAATCTTAAGCGCTCCCTAAGCCGCAAAGGAAAGGGCAAGGACTCCAAGTCTCACAAGTATGCCATCAATTCCCTGCTATCTCTTCTTGATCGCGATCTTGTTATGGAAAGCTCTGTGGTCATGACTCATTTGGCCGACTTGTTGAACCGGGTGACTTTGCCTCTCCAAAACCTTGAACGACGTCGCAAGGAAGCCGAGGACGAACTGAAGGCTGTTGATGCCAAGCCCGCGGATGAGCCCGCTGCAACTGAAAACCCTACGGAACAGCCATCAAGCACAGAACAAGCCGAGACAAGTAACGCCAATGAGTCTAGCACTGTTCCAGTCGAAACCGCAGAGGACGCTGCCGCTGATGACAGTGCAAAGAAACAAGAGAAGAAGGAGGCGGCCCAGAAGAAACTCCGACAACTCCAGCCGCCTATCATTCCCCCCCAAAACTTGACCCTGGCTGTGAGAATCTTTGTAGCTCGAGAGTGCAGCTCCAAGACTTTCCAAAACACTATCTCGACCATCAAGAACCTGTCTGCTATTCCAGGGGCCAAGGCAACATTCGGCCAAGAGCTTGTCCACCAGGCTAGACTTCTGAGTGAAAACATCGTGGCCGATTTAGATGATCTTCTGCCGCACATTGAGAAAGCATCTTCAGGCACAGAGATTCAAGGCGTTGCTCTTGCCAAATTTTCACCAGGAGCTTCGGAGCAAAACAAGCTTCTTCGTGTTTTGACGGCATTGGACCACCTATTTGACAGCAAGAAGAAGGCTGATGAGGCCGAGTCCAACAAGAACAAGGATGAGAGGCACGATCTAGTTACCTCTCTCTACCACAACTCAACCTTTTCAGCCATGTGGGAAAAGCTCAGTGCTTGTCTCAGCGCTATTCGTCAACGAGAAAACATGCTCAACGTAGCGACTATTCTGCTGCCATTGATCGAGTCCCTCATGGTGGTCTGCAAGAACACAACAACCAATGACGACCCGCAACAAAAAGAAATGGTTCTGTCAAGCCCTGCACCCGAGTCTCGTACTGCCAGCCTCTTCTTCAGCTTCACTGAGGACCATCGACGTATCCTCAATGAGCTTGTCAGGAACAACCCCAAACTCATGTCGGGCACGTTCGCCCTCCTCGTCAAGAATCCCAAGGTGCTGGAGTTTGACAACAAGCGCAACTACTTCAACCGTAGTGTCCATTCACGGTCTGGTAACAGCCAGAGTCGACCATCTTACCCTCCATTGCAACTCTCTGTCCGCCGTGACCAGGTGTTCCATGATTCATTCAAGTCCTTGTACTTCAAGTCTGGGGATGAAATGAAGTTTGGAAAGCTCAACATTCGGTTCCACGGTGAGGAAGGTGTTGACGCGGGCGGTGTCACCCGTGAGTGGTTTCAGGTTCTTTCTCGGCAGATGTTTGACCCCAACTATGTCCTCTTCACCCCTGTTTCCTCTGATCGGACGACTTTCCATCCGAATAAGCTCAGCGGCATCAACGATGAACATCTGATGTTCTTCAAGTTCATCGGCCGTATCATCGGCAAAGCATTGTATGAAGGTCGCGTCCTTGACTGTTACTTTAGTCGCGCCGTCTACAAGCGCATTCTTGGCAAATCTGTCTCAGTCAAGGACATGGAATCGTTCGATCCCGACTATTACAAGTCTCTATGCTGGATGCTGGACAACGATATCACGGACATCATCACCGAGACATTCTCCGTTGAGGATGACGAGTTTGGTGTTATCAATATTGTAGACCTCATTCCTAACGGCCGAGAAATCGCTGTTACTGAAGAGAACAAGCACGACTATGTTCGTCTCGTGGTTGAACACAAACTACTTTCTTCAGTCAAGGAGCAGATGGCTCATTTCCTCCAAGGTATGCGGATCATTCAAATACATTTAACGCAGTCACTAAAACTTTCAGGCTTCCACGATATCATCCCAGCAGAATTGATCTCCATTTTTAACGAACAGGAGCTGGAGCTTCTGATTTCTGGTCTACCTGATATCGACATTGACGATTGGAAGAGCAACACGGAGTATCACAATTACAATCCATCATCGCAACAAATTCAGTGGTTCTGGCGAGCTCTTCGATCCTTTGACAAGGAGGAACTCGCCAAAATGTTGCAGTTTGTCACAGGAACCAGTAAGGTTCCCCTCAATGGCTTTAAGGAGCTTGAGGGTATGAACGGCATCAACCGATTCAACATCCATCGCGATTATGGAAACAAGGACCGCTTGCCTTCTTCGCACACCTGCTTCAATCGTAAGTACAGATTGCAATGCATCAGACGGAATAATTAGCTAACGGAAACCAGAACTTGACCTCCCAGAATACGAGAGCTACGATCACCTACGCTCTCAGGTTATGAAGGCCATCACAGCAGGAAGTGAATACTTTGGCTTCGCTTAATCTCGTTGACCTATGCATTGCAGGCGTGTGGGGAATGGAATTTAGACGGAGGGGGGGTACGAAAGGAAACGAGAGGTGATAGTTATTATGGTTCTGGGGATCGTGTTTTATTAGCGTTGGTGGCGGCGTGAAGGCCTCACGATGCGTCTTGGCACTTTGCATCGCGTCCTTATCCAGGCTTCCACGCTTGGGAGAAGTGCAGGTCTCCTCTAGCTATGGGGTTTGGAAGATGGGTAGCATGCAGGAAGTGGAGGATTCGTTGTATTCCATGTATATCATAAGTTTATCGCCTCTAGAAAAATTATGAATGGCGTATAATTCAATTTGATGATCTGTACGTCTGTGATGGTAAAATGACATCCGCATGGGCTGCGTGTGGTGAGTACTGTCACCCACAGTATTCAACCTATTTTATGGTAGGGTGTACATAAATGTCAAGTATCATGCTGTCATTGCAAGTTGTTTACGGAGCCACGAAAATCACAGAATATCATGAACTTGGATAGTCAACGAAAGAAAGCATGCGCAGATTGACTGGCGTATGGCACGAGTGCATCAATGCATATTCATTTTCCGAAATGCCTCTAATACATTCGTGATTGGCTCAAATCAAGCCCTATAGAGAATCCTCACTCCCAATGCATGCAAACCACAAGACCAAGGTATGATTCCCCTTTTTTTCATTAAACGCCAGAAATTTACTTGCGCATGGAGGATGCACGTCGCTTGCGGGCATCGGCCTTGTTGACCTTGGCCTCGGCAATGCGCTTGGCCAGGATCTGGGCATACTCGTTCTGGGAGATTGTGTTAGATGAGAGTTGCAGTAAAGATATTGTGCAGGTATAACTTACGGCCTCGTCCTTGACCTTCTCGGCCTGGCGCCGCTTGAGGGCGGCACGGTGGCGCTTGTGCTGGAGACGCTGGGGGGTGACCAGTCTCTGGATGCGAGGAGCCTTGGTGTAGGGGGACTTGCCCTCACCCTTAGGCTGGACTTCACGTCGGATAACGTACTTGCGGACCTAGAGTCGCCATAAGCATTAGTCTTCTTCAACGTTCTGGGAAAATTTGTTTGTTTAACTCGTTACCCCTTATCCTTTTCCCTCATTGACGGAGGGCAGGACAAGAGGTCCTCTCACACTCTACCCGGACTGCCAGCTCCTCCACTGCAACTCCGGGTAGGCGATGATCGAGTATGGGCGTAGGGAAAGACATACATCGTCATCCTTGGTGAGGCCGAAGAACTTGCGGATCTTGGTGGCGCGCTTGGGACCGAGGCGCTTGGGGTGGACGACGTCGGTGAGGCCGGGGATATCAGCCTCGCCCTGCTTGACAACGCTGAGGGCAAGGACGGAGAGGTCCATGCCGACGATGCAACCACGGACGGACTTTCGCTTGCGCTCACCGGTGCGTCGGGGGCGGTAGCAAGAGTGGCCCTCAGAGAGAAGGAGGCGGACACGGGTAGGGTGCATGACACCCTGCTTCATAGGGAAACCCTGCTTGTCGTTTCCACCAGTGATGCGGAAGATGTAGCCCTTGAACTCATCGCCGATGGAGTCACCAGGAACCTCAGCGCCCATCTATCAGAGAAAAGTTAGCATGCCGTTTCGAGGTTGATCGTGTTCGACGAGTGGTCGTGAACGGGGGAGGTTTCGACGTACGCGCTTCTCCATGAAGACACGGAGCTTGCGCTCATCCTCAATGTCGATGAGCTTCTGGCTGCCATTGGCAGGGTAGCTGATGTTCAACTATTGAAGAAGAAAGTCAGCAAATATTTACTTTTGATGTTCGACCGAGGGAGAGCAGCAGTGCCAGATGACAGGGAAAACAATTCCATCTTGGATAGCAGATGCTCTCTCGCAGACTCGTGTCGATTGTCGGTGATATCGTACCTTCATTTTGCCAGTTGTGGTGGTGCAAGTTTACTTGACCTGGCCTGCTGTGAAGTTAGTAGAGGATGATGAGGTTGTAAAATTCGTAGCGAAATCGAGAAAGTGGAAAGTGTGTGTCGGGTCGCTAGGGCTCTCCACGGCGGTGAAATTCGCTGGCCAATCACAGAATTTTAGATCTCGGCCAAAAGAAATTCCTGATTTTGACTGGTGCCCCGCCGGGTTACAGAGACCCTAAAGTCGTGAGGCTCCACACTGTGTTGAAGAGCTCTTTTAGCTTTATTCGCACGTAGCGCGCTACGGTACGTACCGTTCCGACTTCAACTTGAAGCTTGTCATTGGTGAATGTTTACGTACTCTCATGATAGATGCTCTACAAGTCTCTTTTGAACTCAGGTTGATACTCATGTAAATTAACCAAATTGGCTATCATATTCTCCAATCCTGGTCAACATGTCTACCGCCAAGCTATACCCCCCCAACAAGAATGCCAGCACCTCCAGCCCTCTACCGCAGCTCTTACAAACACCTTCAGGACTAGCTCTCCTAGAGCTCCAAGGGACAGTCAACATGCCCTCGGACAGCAATGGCGAGGCCTTGGACGGAGTTGACGTTGGAAGACTTGACTTTCCGGACTACAACCTCGACGCTGAAGGTTCGGCTTGGATGAAGCAGGTTCATCTTTACGTTGGGCAACATCAGCGTCTCACTGGTGAAGTCAAAAAGCTGCCAAAAGCCATGGCCGTAGTGCGGCGTAGGGAGAACAAAGTGATCACTGGCTCTGGGGGCGACTCAAAAGAACAAGGCGAGAACCTCGAGGTGGTTGAGATTGTCAAGTACAAAATCATGTTTTCCAACCGGCCTGAACCCGTTGGAACGGCCAACGCGCCTTGAAAATCGACCGCCGCATATACAGCTTATACACTACCTCCACTCATCTACCCGGGCTGAGCTTGATTCGTCGAATAAGTTCACTTCGCTCGGAGAGCTATAAAAGCACTTCGGGCTGACGACATGGCGGGGAAAATGACCAGATTGGATTCACTATGTATCCCTCTTCAGGGCCATTGTCTAACGTATCACTTCCGTCCACATGATGCACATCACCAGCAGCCCGCACGACAGAAGATCGCAGGATATATCCTCTAAACATGGACACGAATCGTTTTGCGCTTCCTGTGAAGGCAAGTTGTCACGCCAACAAAACGAAGCATACCATTGTTCTAAATACTCGAGGCAGTGTTGAATAAAGGAGTCGAACAACATTCCATAGGCAACACAGAAAATTCATGAGTTCCGGCTTGGATTACACTCCGACCGGGCAACGATGCAACACGTATTATACTTCTGAGTTCAATTATCATGACAATCGTGTCTCGTTTCTTTTATTTGGTGATCACTGCCTCTATCCTGACTCAACCTGCAAGGCCCTCGTCCTTCCCAACCCATCCTTTCCATAGTAATCCATCGGATACACACCCTCGCCCCAATCCTGCTTCTCTCCCAACGCAACCAGAGCCTCATACGGTGTAAGCAGCGGCCTCGGGAATGCGTAACCCCAGTCGATGCTCAACCGCGGGCACGCTACTTGTACCCAGCACTCGACGTCCGACATGAGCGCCAGCTTGCCCGGGAAGATCTCGCTCAGTAGCAAATGCACTATGGGTATTCCACGCGCTTTAAGCTCCTTCTCGATGAGACCCAGCGTGTGAGGGTTACCCTGACGGCCGAGGGCACCTAGGATAAGACCCCATTTGCGTGCGGTACGGGCGCTGTGAATAGCTGTGCGTCGGAGGGACTGCATCTCTTGATGTCCGTATGTCTCGCGCGTGAGCTTGCGAGAGTAAGGGTCGTATCGGTACGCTGGAATGGATGGGTTGTGAATCATGATACTCTCAAGATGGAAGCGGCCGTCACCCAGGTACAGTATCAGATCGATCTTGTCGTCCTCTTTGAGGCGCGGAGATGTGCAGCCCAGGATCTCACCCTTACTCAAGGGCGCAATTTGTGGGACAAGTACACGGAAGCCGCCACGCTCAAGACTGCTCTTGACGCCGTGGATAGTGGCGTTGAACTGGATAGTACCAACAACAGCGATAGTTTTGCCACTAGCAAAGTTGCGCTCCAGCGATGCCAGAAGATGCGTCGCATCGATACTAATGTCAACAAAGACATAAAGAGTCTTGATGGTGGTCACATCGACGGGAATGAGACAGCTGTGCGCATAGTGCACGAGCAAGTCACAGCCGAGAGCCCGCGCTGTGTAGTCATCAATACAGCATGCGCCGTATGTCACATCGCCCATAATAAGCGTCTCGATACCAGGGCAAAACTGCGTCAGGATATCGGAGATAGTAGTGGCAAACAGGAGAAGACCTTCGGGCATCTGGAGTGCGACTCTCTTGGAATTTGAAGTCTGAATACGGTGAATCGTCTTGGGAATCTCAAAGTTGTAGTTGGCGGGCAACAAAGCAATTGCAGCCTTAAGATCAGGATTTTCGAGGATCTCCTTGGGGACTTGGTTCAAGAGTCTTGGAGCTCTCCGAGGTTTGGCAGCTATACCATGTAAGCATTGTCTTCAATCATCATGAAGGGGGCATTTCCACATACTCTGAACAGCACCGCTCTCTCCCGATGCTCCGGATCCTCCATTCTTTGCAGCCGCCTCAGTAGCAGCCCTTCTTCCTACAAATCTCTTCTTTGGTTGCTTCAGCGGTGTTGCTCCGTTCTGTGGCGCTGACTCTGTCTCATTCTCGATGGCGGGGGATGGGCTGGCCTGAGCGAGCTGAGCTTCTTCAATATCGGCTGCCGTGCCCAGATCGGTCTGTCGTCTGTCTTCCTCCATTTCAACGTTTTATCGAATATATCTATAAAAAAAAAGAGTAGGTTCTTTCAGACAGCGATCTCTTGAACCGACTGACTCTTTCGCTCGTTCAAAAAGTCCAATGTTAACTTTCAAAAAAGTTGGGCGGCAATGTGCGTATCCTGAATTTTCAACACTGTAGGTCCACTTTCCACATGCTCGGCTTTGTCATTGGTCCCTATAAAGCCTAGAGGAGCCATGACAGCCTCATCATGATAACTCAAGTGGCTTCTACTGTACTCATCATGATAACTCAAGTGGCTTCTACTGTACTCATCATGATAAACTTGGTCAGGTAGAGGATTGGTTGAATTGCATTAGCTCGCCTTCCTATCTTCACCCACATACCTACTCTTTCTCTACAGCTCCTTCAAAGACAATACGTAAACCATCCACTCAAAACAAAGTTGCTCTGTCTGCTCATCCATCGGCCTTGCGCGCTCATTATACTATCTATCAAAATGCCGACAAGTCGCCCCTTATGCGTCAATAAGGTTCTCTTCCGTCTGCTGCTGGCCTCGGGCCTCAGTCTCTGCCCGGGCCTTGCCCTTGCCCTTGGTATCCTTGGCGGCTCGCTGGTAGAACTCGTTGAGCACCTTGGCGGGGATACGGTTGAGCAGCTCCTTGGGGAAGATACGGAGCAGGCTCCATGCAAGATCGAGAGACTCGTAGACGGATCGAGACTCGTATCGGCCCTGGCTAATGAACTGGCGCTCAAACTTCTCCAAGAACTCGAGAGACAGCTTGTCCTCGGCAGACAAAGCCTCTTCACCAACAACAGCCTTCATGGCTGCGGCATCACGACCGATAGCGTACTTGGCGTACAGCTGGTTCGACACATCTCCGTGGTCCTTGCGGGTCATGCCCTCACCAATGGCAGACTTCATCAGACGAGACAGCGAAGGCAGCACGTTGATGGGAGGGTAGATACCACGGTTGTCCAAAGCTCGGTCGATAAACACCTGGCCCTCGGTAATATAACCAGTCAAATCGGGAATAGGGTGAGTGATGTCGTCGTTGGGCATGGTCAGAATCGGAATCTGGGTGATGGAACCGTTGCGGCCCGAGACACGACCGGCTCGTTCGTAGATGGTGGACAAATCAGTGTACATGTAACCGGGGTAACCACGTCGACCGGGGACTTCCTCTCGAGCGGCTGAAACTTCTCGAAGGGCATCGCAGTAAGCAGAAAGATCGGTAAGAATAACCAAGACGTGCTTCTCGAGCTGGTAGGCGTAGTATTCGGCAGTAGTGAGAGCGAGACGGGGAGTGATAATACGCTCGATACTAGGTGCCAGTTAGTATGTAGACCTTCAGCAATGGTACGGTATGCTACTCACGTAGGATCGTTGGCAAGGTTCAGGAAGAGAGTGACACGCTCCAGACTGCCGTTCTCCTCGAAATCGCGAGTGAAGAAACGGGCGGTTTCCAAGTTGACACCCATAGCACCGAAAACGATGGAGAAGTTCTCCTCGTGGCCGTCGTGAACGCCCTTGTTGGTAATACCCTGCTTCTGGACGAGACCAGCCTGTCGGCAAATCTGGGCGGCAATTTCGTTGTGAGGCAGACCAGAGGCGGAGAAGATGGGGATCTTTTGGCCTCGGGCAATCGAGTTCATGGTGTCGATGGCAGAGATACCTGTCGAGATCATCTCCTCGGGGTATTCCTAGAGTCTGGGTCAGCTCAAGTCGTAGGAACGCCTGAGAGTAGCCTTACACGAGAGTAGGGGTTGATGGGAGAACCGTTGATGTCGAGGTAATCCTCAGCCAACACCTTGGGACCCTTATCAATAGCTCGTCCGGAACCATCAAAGATACGACCAAGCATGTCTTCGGACACACCAATCTTCATGCTTTGGCCGCTGAACTTGACCTTGGTCTATAGTTGTCTTAGCTCGATATTCCGCCACTGTAGCTCACAATACCGCCTACCTTCTTAACATCGATACCGGAAGTACCCTCGAAAACCTATATACTCGTCAATCGCCGTGTCATATCGCATCATGTTTGTTGAAAGTACCTGAACGACAGCTCGGTCACCTATGCGTTGATGTCAGCATATTCCGCGTCATTACTTCCAGGGAGACTAGCAGCTGCACTAACCTCGAGCTTCCAGGACTCGACCCGAGCGCTCAGTGCCATCGGGAAGGGTGAGCGACACGATCTCGTCGAATCGCGGGGTTTTCACCTATTGTTGTCAGCTCACAAGACCCAAGCCGACTCGACCTCTGGCATGACGACGTACATTGTCGAGGATGACGATGGGACCGTTGATGCTGCCGATGGTGTTGTATCGAAGTCTAGGGACGACCGAGTACGACGACGACTCGCGAGGGTCCGCCATGATGGGCTATGGATCGGAAATAGGAGCGGAAGAAGGGCGAGGCGAAAAGGGAGGACGAGGATAAGGAGCCGATCGCGAAGCTTGGGGATGAAGTTGGGAGAAGGCCTCAAGAGGTTGGAGGAGGTTGAGCTTGCTTCACCAAAGTGGGGACCCTGCGCCAGCCCAAAGACGCACGGCCGATAAACTCACCTCCACATGGGCAAGTTACGGGACCGCTTCTACACCATCGGTGACATCACATGACATACGAGTATCATTTGACCTTGAACTGACCAACAGCAACAGGTAGCTCAAACAAGGCGCCTATTGATTCAAGTTTACGACTTTATAGAATCTTTACATACTTGTACTACAAATCTCTCAGCTTCAAAACTCAGAGCTTAGCTTTAGCTCTCTCGGCTTCCTGTCGAGCTCGAGCTCCAAGAACCGCCTTGCCCACTGTGCTCTCATTCGGCTTACCCAGCTCCTTCGTGATCCATGCTCCAATATCCGCCATAGCATCTAGATCGATACCCGTTTGCATACCCAGAGTCTCCATAAAGTAGACCATGTTTTCCGTTGCCACGTTGCCTGTCGCGCCGGGGCTGTAAGGGCATCCACCCAGACCACCAACACTGCTGTCAAATGTCCGGATACCGTACTCCAAAGACACAGCAGTGTTAACCAGAGCTTGGCCAAACGTATCGTGAAAGTGCATGGCAATATCCTCGGTTCGAATACCAGCCTCGGACATACACTTGAGGAGAGCTCCTGTTCGAGGCGCCGTGCCCATGCCTGTAGTGTCACCAAGTGAGATCTCATCCGCCCCCGCCTCTAG
This sequence comes from Fusarium sarcochroum, assembly GCA_013266185.1. NCBI lineage: Eukaryota > Fungi > Ascomycota > Sordariomycetes > Hypocreales > Nectriaceae > Fusarium > Fusarium sarcochroum. The sequence continues at coordinate 24,674 of JABEXW010000221.1, forward strand.
AAGGTCTGTAGCAATCTCTGCTACCTTGTGAGGATCAACGTCGAAGCCTTCGAAGGGACATCCCAGGACCACAGAGATGTAAGCTCTTACTCGGAGGCCCATAGCCTTGGATTCCTGGATCACCTCCCTAAAACGCTCCAGCGACGTCTTGATATCACAGTTCAGGTTCTTCTGAGTAAAGCTCTCCGTGGCAGCGGCAAAAACAGCTACTTCGACAGATGGAGCGGTGGCCGCCTGATCTCCAACCGCGGGCTCCATTTGCGTTGCGTACTTGCCGGTATTCGCATTGAGGATGGCTGCAGCATTTTGCAGGCCCTTGGCATTGGGGGCAAGGAAGGAATATGATATCGGAGCGGGCGAAGAAATCTTGTTTTTGATAATATGCTCGAGGATTTCGCTGGAGTTGGCCATCTATATATAGCACAAACGTTGGTCAGTAGATGCGATATCATGCATTAGCAAGGAAGCTTACCTGAGGAACCCATTTTGGAGAAACAAAGGAACCAGCCTCAATGGTAGAAACTCCTGTTCGAGCTAATCGATCAATGAGCTCGATCTTTGTCTCCAGCGGGATTATCTGCTTCTCGTTCTGTAGACCATCACGAGGCCCAACCTCGACCAGCCTAACACGGTTGTCGGACGATGCACTGTTGGCTGTCGCAAAGCCCCTGTGCCAGCGGAATTGCTGCGAGCGCCGGCACGCTCTACACACATTGGATCGCAAGAGATTCATGGTATGCAGTTCCGTTGTTATAAGGTAGAGGAATCGAGGAAAATTCAATTGGAAGTGAAAACGAGGTGCTGAGCTGGGCAAGGTCGAGGTCTAAGTAACGGATGTGAATCCGCGTACTATCGGCCCCAGCGTGGGCCGAGCTTCGGTACCACCTCCTAGACAGCTCGGTACAGTAAATTTACAGTACCGATACAGTTACAGCATCGGTTTTCTAAACCCGTTGTTCCCCGCATTCTCTAAATTCAACCAACATCCAATGGACAGCTTCTGTTGCAACTTAAGAAGAGGTAACTTTACATTATTACAACACAATACTCTTGTAACTACAGTACTGCCTCACATAATGCCAACGACTCGGACGAGCACGCTGCAGACACAGCGAACCCATGTACAGATTTGGTCTTTTGACATTAAAACTCGTTTTGGCTTGACCCTTGTGAAAATAAGAAAATACACCTCTCTATCGGTGACAGACTAAAACTGGCTGAAGAATAATAATCCAGTCATTGCATCCGCAACCGCTTAGTACTCAGCCTCAAGCTCCTCCTCACCCATAGAGTCGGTAGCGACCTCCTCGTAATCGCGCTCCAGGGCAGCAAGATCCTCACGAGCCTCGGAGAACTCACCCTCCTCCATACCCTCACCAACATACCAGTGGACGAAGGCACGCTTGGAGTGCATGAGATCGAACTTGAGGGACAGAGATGACCAGGCCTCGGCGATGGCAGTGGTGTTGGACAGCATGCAGCTGTTCTGTGTTAGTTTTCGCTCAGTTGCTATCAGATACGGGATTGACTTACACAGCGCGGCTGACCTTGGCGAGGTCGCCGTTGGGCACGTTCTCGGGAGCCTGGTAGCAAATACCGAGCTTGAAACCAGTAGGGCACCAGTCGACGAACTGGATGGTTCGCTTGGTCTTAAGGGTGGCAACAGCAGCGTGGGCGTCGTTGGGGACAACGTCACCACGGTACAGCAGGCAGGTGGCCATGTACTTGCCGTGACGGGGGTCACACTTGACCATCTGGTTGTTGGGCTCGAAGCAAGACATGGTCATCTCCTGGACGGAGTTGGCCTCGTGGGCAGCCTTGGCGGCAGAGATGACGGGAGCATAGGCGACGAGAGGGAAGTGGATTCGGGGGTAAGGGACCAGGTTGGTCTGGAACTCGTTCAAGTCGACGTTAAGGGAGCCGTCGAATCGGAGCGAGGCGGTGATAGAGGAGACAACTACGTGCCGTTAGCTAGCTGTTTTTCTGGTTGTCAGTACCAGTTGAGACATACCCTGAGCAATGAGGCGGTTCAGGTTCTCGTAGTTGGGGCGCTCAAGACCGAGGTTTCGGCGGCAGATGTCGTAAATGGCCTCGTTGTCGACCATGAAGGAGCAGTCGGAGTGCTCGAGGGTGGTGTGTGTGGTGAGGATGGAGTTGTAGGGCTCAACGACGGAGGTGGCGGTCTGAGGAGCAGGGTAAACGCAGAATTCGAGCTTGCTCTTCTTGCCGTAGTCGACGGACAGACGCTCCATGAGGAGAGCACCGAAACCTGAGCCGGTACCGCCGCCGAAGGAGTGAAAAACGAGGAAGCCCTGAAGACCAACACAGTTGTCGGCAACACGGCGGATCTTGTCGAGGACGCCATCGATGAGCTCCTTTCCGACGGTGTAGTGACCACGGGCGTAGTTGTTGGAAGCATCCTCCTTGCCGGTAATCATCATCTCGGGGTGGAAAAGGTTTCGGTAGGCGCCGGTGCGGACCTCGTCGACGACATTGGGCTCCAAATCACAGTAGATGGCGCGGGGGACATATTTGCCCTGGCCTAGAAAAGGGGTGTTAGAAGGAGAAGCAAGAGGCCACAAGATGCAAAGCCAAATTCATACCAGTCTCCGAGAAGAAAGTGCTGAAACCCTGATCGGGGTCCTGAGCCTTGCGCTCCTCGGTGAGGTAACCATCGGGCTAGCTGTAGTCAGTATATGGGCGATGTGATGTTTGTCAACAAATCGAGGGGTCGTTGTGTACCTGGATACCGTGCTCGAGGCAGTAGAGCTAGAAAACAGTCAGTACAAAGCAATATCAACAGGAGACTCGACAAAAACTGACCTCCCAGCAGGAGTTGGCGATTTGGCAACCAGCCTGGCCGACTAGAGTAGCTCAGTTAGCATCAAATAAAAAGGGGATGCGGTGAAAGCACGCGTGTGTGAGTGTGTGCCCAAGGGAGAGATAGCTTACCGTTGATGCTAATGACCTCACGCATGTTTGCAGATGTTATTGATTACAAGTATGGGGATGGAGGAAGTCGATGCAAGAGCAAAGAAGAGGGACCGCGAGAAAAGAGGACGACAAAAAGAACAGGCCAGACAAGGCTTTTACACGGACTCTGGGAGAGGAGAGAAGATGAGCGGAGCGGAGCAAGGCGAGGGCGAATGTTTAGTTTGGTTTGGTGGTGATAAGTTAGAAATAGGTGAGGTGGGGGAAATTTGGCAGACAGGGGAGGCTTTGCTGCCCTGGGATTGGATTGGATCGAACTGCCCGCCTGTGGATTTGTTGATTTGATTTGATTTGGAGGCGTGCCTGGGCTAGAAAGGGGCAAGCGCGTCCTGCAACGCCCTGCTGGCGTTTTTCGCTGCCGACGCCTGTTGGCCGGCTGCCAGGGCCCAGGGGTCGGAGACTGGACCCTCTAGACTTTACTGGCCTGGGCTGCCCGCCTGCTAAAGACCACCTACCGCTCCGTGGTTTCCTCCCGCGGGTGCTTCACCGCTCAAGCGAAAGATGATAACGACTTAACAGTTGAAGCGGCAAATTGCCATGTCCAGGTGTTAGTACGACGATGAATCTGAGGAACCACTGCAGGCTGCCAGGGCTCTCAGTCGAGATATTGGTGTTTCTCTTAAACGACGATCGATGGGTCCATATTTACTTCTATCGGACGACACTCATCTCTGCTGAGGCTGTCAATTTCGCCTCTGTTATTAATCCCATATCCAAGCCAGGTTCTCATGAAGCTTTCCACACAACACCGTTGAATATTCAAAGGCGGAAAAGAGCAGCAAACGATATTGGATGTTCGTGTTTTGATTTCAAAGACCCTTTTTCGCTTGTTCTCTCACATGTACAGCTAACTGGCCCCCTGTCTGCTACCATGTCTATTTGTTTACATCCCTGTTGCTGTATGTACGTACCTGTTACCCTAGCTCTCATTCCCGTCGTCGTTCGCCTCGTGGTTTACCCAAGACATGAGGGTTTCCTGTGTTCAGATCCAAGTCACGGTATGATACAGCCAGTGCTGATTTTGAGAACGCTACGACTGTTGCTCTTGTTGTGAATCTTGATTTTCAGAGGTGAATTATTGCTGGCTTGTCATCTGTCAAATTTCCAGCGGCCCGAGCTTCACCGGCTCATTATCTGCACGGTCCTAACGAAAGAGTAAAGTTCCTATATCCCTTGTGAACCTTGTAAATATGTATTTGCAACCGATCAACTGAGCTACCTGGTAGGCGGTCCGACGAAGAATCGAGATAACTACCTAAGGTAGGTACCTATCTTTATATTGGAGAGATAGAAGATGATAAAATACCTTAGGTACTTTAGCTAATCCTTAGCCTGAGGTATGCCTGAAGTGTACCTAAGATATGGATGCTTGGCTCTTTATTTAAAGTTCGAGGTATTTAGGTAGATGCCTCGATTATTCGTGAACCACCTATCTGGCTAGTGATCAGACACAAACATAAGCCATTTCAGTTCTTGTGCGTCAGATCGTAAAGAACTCCACAATAATTCACCTAGGATTTGTTCTCACGCCTTGAGCTCCCTACGTCGCATAACATCAACATCAAAAGATTCTGATGCGTTTATCTCACTATCCTATCACAGGACTCGATTAAGCACGGAAATCCCCCTTACGGAATCCGGACTCTGCTAAACTTTAGGTAAGAGGTGACAAATAAATTAGGCACTTTAGTCAATTGGTAGCCTAAAGTTATACCCTAGTTATTATGATATATTATTTTAAAGTTAGGTAAAATATCCCGATTATTTATTCTACCACCTGTCAGCCTCTGCCGGCATAGCCCACTCTCGTCAATTGACAGAGGGAACGTCAACTGAAAGTGTCCCGGAAGTGGATGTCTAGTGCAGTCTAGCACTTATCATTATGATCGGAAGCGCTCAATGAAAATTTTGGGCCGAGTAGTCTTGTATGTAGCGTTGCCGGGTTTGAATACAGTTCAGATAGACAGTTACAGATCAGTCTCAATTGAGGTTGTTAGCGGGGCACTGGCGATAACTACACGTGACGCTTTAGACAACATGGCTCACTTCGCATATCCTCGCTTTACGAATAGACCAACAGCGGGTGATTGAATCTGCTTGATTAATCGCCAAGATGATTTCTCTACTAAGTCATCAAGGTTTATATATCCTAGGCCTCTTGCTGGCGATTCTCACTCCAGCCTTCGCCAATGTTGAGAAGACAATCTTCACAGCACCCGCATTGCTCCCCATCCCGCAGCAGAAACCATCACTCGCCGACCTCAGGCTGCCTGTCCTTACACCAGACGCTTCAGATATTAGAACAAACCTCAGTCGCGTATTTCCCGCTGAACCAAAAGACTATGCCTCGGGCGCCGCGACATGGGTGCTCCTAGATAACCTAAACCCAGGTCAGAGGTATGAGTTTCGAGTCTGCTGGGCTGCAATTGTAAGTCGCCATATCATATCAATCCCGTACCGAAAACAGGCTAACGCGTGCTTTCAGCAACCTACGGGTTTCGTCTTAGATTTGTATGAGCTGGATACCGTATGGTCTACTCCAGAGCTGATTCAGTCACTTGCGGGTTATGCCTACGCGCGCCAGGATCAGGAGACCGAATTGCATGAGGAGTTACCCCGAAAAGGGGAGGGAGAGCGCGAGACTTCACTTCTTCTGCTACAGATCAAGGCTTCTGCCGACTACTTTACCGACGACGCGGCTCTTATGAAGGATCCTCCGCCTGTGCTCGTGGATCTTATTCTTGATCCTTATCTATTCAACGTCGTCCCTCGCTCCCTGGTTCCAACTGCTGGCTACATTGTTCTCATCAGCGCGGTAGCCTGGTTCGTTGCCAGATCCATTGCTTCCAAGTTACAAACAATTGCCGTCACGGCTGATAGTGCAGACAAAAAGAAGAACTAGTAAAGGGGCAGTTGATGTCATCGGGTCCTGTTACCGTGATCCCGAGATATAAAAGGGGGGGGCTAGTAAAATGCATTCTACTATCTACGTTAATCATATTGCTCGTAACTCTTCTCCGACATCACATCATTCTCGTCAGTCTCGGCGTCTATACTCGTTTCGATACATCTTTGTCGAAAAACACTTTCATATCGAGCATCTGGTCGCCAAATGCGTACATGTAGTGAAAGGAAGTGGCTAAATGGCCGCTTTGGCATAGTCTCGCGATCTCGTACCAAAAATGACCAGGTTGTCTTGGATAAACCTAGACATGGGCAATAAATATTGTGGGTTTTCCATACAGTCTCGGTACAATCCCTCAGTAACCTCCATATTGTTGAGGGTGAGTACCATGAGGAACAGGAGGAGCACCGCTATTGTATTGCGGCTGACCGCCATAGGAATGTTGGTTCCCTTGACCCTGACCCCCATTGTAGGAAGGGTTATAACCTCCAGGTGGAGGAGGCGGGTACTGCTGCTGATTGCCGGCAGCTGGTGGTGCTGTATAGCCATGGGACTGCTGGGCATGTTGATCAGGCGGGCCGCCGAATTGACCACCGTGGGCTTGAGCATCAGGATAGCCCTGACCGGCCGGCTGGTGTTGCGATTGCTGTCCAGGAGGAGGTGGGAAGTACTGTCCTGGTTGACCGTGCTGTCCCTGCTGACCATGTTGTCCATGCTGGCCCTGTTGAGGAGGGCCTCCTGGAGGCGGAGGAGGGAACGAATTATTGTTCGACCCATGCGGGCTGCCACCGAAAGAAGGGTTGCCGCCGTACTGCTGATGCGAGCCAGGTTGCTGTTGGTGACCTCCGTAAGGGGCGTTCTGGCCTGGTTGTTGCTGATGCGAACCGTACTGCTGGTTAGGACCAGGCTGTTGCTGGCCACCATATTGCTGACCTCCACCAGGTTGCTGTTGGTGCGAGTTGAAAGGCTGGTTCGAGCCTGGTTGCTGCTGCGCTCCGTAGGACTGGTTTTGGTTAGGTTGGTGCTGAGCGCCATACTGTTGGTTCGAGCCATGCTGCTGATGCTGACTCGGCGAGGGCGAGCTATAAGAGTGCGCTCCAGTAGCGGGAGGTGCTGAAGGGGGTGGAGCTGCTGAGCCTGTAGGCTTGTAGGTGGGTGCTTCGCCAGAGTATGTTCCACCTTGCTGCTGCTGCTGTCCAGAGTTATGATAACCAAAGTTTTGTCCCTATTGTATCGTTATTAGTACTGAGCAATAAATCATGCCACTGGAGTAGACCTACACCACTGCTGGGCTTGCCGCCAAACATGTTGGCCACGCCGCCCATAAATTGGCCAGCCAGACCTCCCTGCTGCTGGTGCGAGTTCTGGTTGGAGTTGCCGTGGTAGTTAGACGGGGCGGGAGGCTTCTCCTGCGAAGCCGAGTGCATGAAGCTCGAGGCCAGCTGTCCCACAAGCTTTCCAGCACCTGATGGCTTGTTTCCTCCACCGTGACCACCGCCGCTACCACCACCACCACCGAGGAATTGGTTTGCGAGGCCGCCAAGTTGACCTAATGGACTAGAGCTGTGACCGCCGCCGCTGCTACCACCATGACCTGAGTTCTTCCCACCAAGCAAAGCGTTCATAGCCATGCTCTTAACGAAAACCGTCAGTATATCTCGGAAGTGTTGAGAGAGTTCCAAAATCACATACCCCGAGACCTCGCTCTCCAGAGGGACCATCGACACCGCGCGATCCATCTGGCATAATTGGTTCCATAGTACCATCAGCATGGCGCACAGTCTGCGATCCATCTGGATGGGTGATGAGTTCCGACTGCTTAGGAGCGCCGTAGGGATGCTCTCCCTGTGGAGCAGGAGTGTTGCCCGTCTTGGCTGGTTCAGTAGGAATATCCCACTGCGAAACACCAGTCGACAGCTGGACGTAGTAGTATTTCTTGCTCGCGCCATCCCACTGAGCAATCCAACCCGCAGGCAGCGGAGGAGGAGCAAACGTGGGACCTTCGGCCTGGGGAGAGGCAGGGCCTGACATGGTCGAGGTATGTATCTAGCGGTCGAGGCGGGGAGATGTCGAGAGAGGAGGGGTTAGAGTAGAGGGCAGTAGAGGAGAAAGGAATTGTCGCGTCACAAGGACTGTCGTAGACGGAAATTCCGTCACTGAGCGAGGATCGCTGCAGTCATAGAAGGAATAAATCGCAAGAGACAAAAACAAGACGAGACGAGACGAGACGAGGTTTGGGTGGTGTCGCCTCTGGGTAGTGGAGGTTAATAAGGCTGCTGGGGCTTTGGGCTTGGCTTTGACTGGGCTGGACTGGGCTGGCTGCTGGGCTAAGCTGGAGGAGGGGCTCTTCTCTTTCGCCGCCCGAGAATTGATGGGGGAAATCGAGCAACAAGAAGCCCACTTTGGGTTGTGTTCGATTGCAGCGGTCAAATCAGACGTCTTCAGTGAGTTTTGCAGCGAGCATTATTAGAGGAGCCCCGTCTTTGGTCTAGGGGAATTCACTCACCAACTAAGGCGTACCTACCTCTGATTTCCTTTATTTCTTTGATATCCATGCCCCAAGTTGCCTATCTAGCCAGCATTCAGTCAGTACCTGGTCAATAATACTCGCTTGGTATTGCTTCATCTCAACATCTGCTAGAGAACCCTCCCAAGGGTCCTTGACCAACACAGCCCCGCGTCCACCGCTAAGGGCTGCACAAGTACGAATAATCCAGCTGGTTTCGGTTCTAGACACAGGACACTACTTCGCAGACACCGTGCAAATACTGTCTATTTCCGCCACCCGCAGTGCTTGTCAGTATCGTATGGCGTGACGATCCAATCACTATCTCTCGGAATGAAGCATCGCACACTGTGCCATGTTCTGTTCTTGGTGTCTTGCCAGGAATGACGGGACGGGAACCACAGCCCCTCTCTTACAACAACACACCAGTCTCCAACCTCCATGATACTCCTTACGCGTCGCAGGCGGCCTCTTTTGAGGTGAGTTATGGTGAGAAACGAAAAGCAAACCCTGCATGACGCGTGCTTCTACTCTTTTCATCTTACACACAATGGGCAAAGAATATATGCTATGAGCTACGTCTGAATTATGATCATTATCCCTATCCTTCACCAGTAGGCTGTCCAGGAAATGATCAAGACAAGCCCCTAATTTCAGGTAAGAGAGCTCAGCGGTATGTGATAAAATAATTCGGGCACTTTGGTCAATTCTATGCCTAAAATATGCCTAAAGTAT
>JABEXW010000222.1:0-64029 GCA_013266185.1 Fusarium sarcochroum
GCACAGCACAGATACCGGTCGGTACAGCACCTTGCTTAGTTGGGTAGAAAACCAAGCCAGGCAAGAAACCAAGGCAAGGCAAGACCAGGTAAGGCAAGGTAAGGCAAAAGGGACCAGCGCCAACACCAGCACCAAATCAGCACGGCCGGAACAGACAGGGTAGGGGGAAGAGTGTTACGGGGAGGGGGAGGTTGGAGCCAGCACCTCTCAGTTCCAGGTTTAGCCTAGGACAAGCAAGCATCCATCCAATGCCAGGTACTTTTCGTACAGCGAGGTACACTTGTGAGCGCCTGTGAGTGGTGAAGCAGTGCTTCTGAGTCGGCAGTACAGTCAAGTACCGTCTGTCTGTACTGGAGCTGGACTAACCAAGCTCCAAGTAGAGTAAACCAGACCAATGTGGATTGGGGAGGTGGATGTGTCTGCCAGTATGGGTGGAGGTGGTGAACAAGGTAAGGTAGCAAGATGGAAAAAGAAATGCACAACGTGAGGTTGTAAGAGGTATGAGATTGATTAATAAGTGACGCCCAGAGAGCGATCGGCTGAGATTGGGCAGGAAGAATGAACTGAAATTGAGGTTCGAATGATAAACATGGTGATGTTGTTATAGACCAAGCAGTGAAAAACGGCGTCTCCAATGGTCCCAATATGATGGAAATAAGACCAACCTATTTAGTGACTAGCAACCATAGATGCCTGCTGTGTACTGTTCACCGTCTTCGAGAGGCATAAAAAGAAGGAGGAGAAGAACCCAGAGGTCGTCGTCAAGCTGTTGAACAGATTGCAGTTTGCTGATAATGAGAAAAGTCAAGCGATCCATACGACAATAACAAAATCGATGTAAGACAAAGAAGCCCAGTAATATGGATGGAATGGAAATGAGGCAAGGTAGGTGCACCGTCTAACTCGGGCGGTAGCTCTTCAGGGCTTTTTAGTGGCATCAGTCCCAAAGCAAAGTGACGGGATCAAAGCCCGGCTACGCATTGCAACTCAACTTAGTAACTTGGACGATCCACTGTTAGTTATCAATTACGAGATACCCTTGATATGTCATCTCCACGTCATGTTATCAAGTATCTCTCTATCTGCCGGATATCTACTTTCCTCAACACCATTTAGCCTTTGCTATCTGTAAGCAGCCTCATCCCGTACAATAACCAGCCAGAGCCTCTTGAAGTTTACGAGATATGAAACCACAAACTCAGGGGCAATAGCTCTGGGCTTTGACTTGGAACTCGGAACAAAGGCCTGTCCCTTGACCATAACTAGTAACTTATCGAGTTGCGCCAGAACCGTGCTTTCCAATGGCGCCAACACCAAGGACCCTTTGTTTATTACCAGCTTACTTACAGCAGCTAGCAGAGCACCAAATGCGACAGTTAATGACGACACCAAGATTGAGCGACGTTTGAGCCACCCAAACAGTGATGCCACTGACCAAGTGATTGCACAAAGACTATCATCACAAAACTATGAGGAGACATGACCGAGCTGAGGAAATGAATGAAATAGGGGTCAAAGAATGGGACGATGATCTGGCCGGGTGAGTTCGACAGATCCGATTGTTCTCCGTGCACTGCTTTGTTGTTAGGGGATGCTTGTCCTCGACTCGTTAGGACTGTCTATCTGCTTGTAACAATCAGATCGTCATCTCATCCGATTGGGCTCGGCAGACTCGACGTGTGGCTCGTCCTGTCTTGTCTTGATTGCCTCACCTTGTATCGCATGAGGCCAAGACTCGACCTTCGAGATGAATTCCATCTGATGATCCGGAAAAGACGAAGGGGCTTGCTGCAGGTAGCTCCCTCTGGTCCATGCCCTCTGGTCCCCTACATGTCCTTTCGCTTAACAAGGGATCTGAGGTGGTCCGTACCTTGTGAGATTTGGAGCGACCAGCGACCCCTTTGGAAGCGTGCTTTGATGCAAATTGTAAACCACGCGTGACCACTACGAATGGTGGATCTCTATCTGTGTTCTGTGTTTCGACTTGGATACCCAGGCCAGAACCCCAGTTTACCAATTCATGATCGACAATGAGTATATATCGAGTGCAACCTGCAGTAACAGACATACAATGTTAATAACGATTGGAAACTTGGTGTTTTGCCAACAATTGCCGATCCCTTTATTCAGGGCACTACTAAAACAGACTACGTCAGAATAACGTTGGTCAAAAAATCATCACCCTCTAATCTGGTGAATAGCCTTGCAAGAGAGAGAAAACCGGTGACTGGGAAGAGCTGCGCGGGCCCAAATCTCGGGATCAATTATCCTAGCACCCGCTCGCTAACAACGGCTACAGTACCAGACATCAACTCAAGGCAACTCTAACCCACACTCAAGCCTCAGCCCAGGGATATTACATCTATCAAGGGCTCCCTGCTCGAGTTTATGCAGCGGAGATCAGTCTCGGAGACTTGTCACATAACCGTTGCCAGGTTCGAAGCCTGCCAAAATTCAGCTCTGAAGATCCATACGGAGTACAGTTGCAATAAAAACCATTGCAGTGCAGCATTGAATCAGTCTATCAACATGGGACGAGCGAGTGGGAATAATATGCAGTTTATCTGTTTGTCTCACCTGAGCCCGAGACGCTTTCATTAGATTGCAGATAAACTTGGCTTAAACTGAGACATGAGCTCCAAATCATTCGGCAGCGATATGCACGGTCTTGTTGTCTTTAGGTAGTTTGTCTAAGGTTTTAGCTTGAGCCCTTTACCAAGTATATACTTGTCGATTCATCATTTCAGTTTCTTCATATCCATTGTTTTGCTTACATTGTCCGAAAACATATTAAGACTGTCTATCCTGTAGAGCCAACCACACCGAGTTGCCAAGCGATTGGAGGCTATCGTCGGCGTAGTCCTCTCACTCCTCGGCGAACTTTATTAAATATGCATCATGCCACACTAAAACGCCACATCTAGTTGTCTCTTTCAATCCTCAAGACAGTCTCAGTCGATGATTATCAAACAAGACTCAAGAAGACATATTTATGACGGTTCGATCTTTTGTGGCTCGGAAGATCGACGAAATAACTACTGAATTGGTTGTCCTAAAGGAAAATGTCAAATCTTTCCGCAGCGAACGATATATCTTGACTTACAGCGACCAAGTCATTATCCAGTCACAGATCTACTACAATCGTTTTCCCGTTTGAACTAAGAGATCTGATAACCTGTGGTCCCATGTTCTTGGCCTAACTAGCGCCTGGCCGGTCTTTAAAGCATATTTGATTCCATCAATAAAGTCAAACCTGCAGCCTCAAGCGCAAGCTCAGTCTTCTCTTTTGCCCGCCATACTAGATCTACTCGTTTCTCCCTGCAACTAGTAATCGATAGCTCTCTAATACTCCGCATCGTCGGCCAACATCTGGAAGTTATCCAGACTCAAGATGGCGCTAACCCCAAGTGGCGATCCGGACCTGTCATCCATCTATTATCGGAGCGCGAGAGGCCCGAACCCGGGGAGTGGGTGGGTACGGAGAGGAAATGTGATAAGTTGAAGAATCGGTTAAAACCCAACGTCCCAGGCCTTACTGATCTGGCGTTTTGTTGTTCGGACGGAGACTCTGACTTGGGAGTTTGTTGTGTTGAGCGAGTCTTGTCAACCAAGACCTGACTCTTTGGTTACCTTTCGACCATGGGTTTGCTCATATGGCCACAGAAGGACAAGCCGCCGGTTCTGCTCAAAGTGCGGTCCTCGGCTGGTCTCATCGTCACCACTTGCTCCTTTGCCATCTTCACTGTAAGTGGCCTGTTGTTCTTTCACCTCGTATAACAATCCAGTTAATTTTGGTTCGATAGGACATCTTCTTGTATGGCGTGATTGTTCCTATTTTGCCATTCTCTCTAGAAGACAGAATTGGCATCAGCACAAACAGGGTGCAGTACTGGGTCTCGATAGCATTGGCTGTCTTTGGTGCTGCCCTCTTGGCTAGTTCTCGTACGGTAACGTCCTCTCCTGAAAATATGAACCCATGGCTTATCGTGACTTTAATAGCTGTTTGGGGGTATCTCGCCGACAGAATCCACAATCGCCGGGTTCCTATGCTTATAGGCCTCGTCGTGCTATGCGGAGCCACCGTCTTTCTGTGCGTAGGTCGCACGCTTGCTCTGTTTATGATCGGCCGTGCTCTACAAGGTATATCAGCGGCACTGACTTGGACTGTTGGTCTTGCACTGGTTGTCGATACCGTTGACAAGGAGCATATCGGCAAGGCTATGGGCTGGATCAGCACAGCTTGCAGTCTGGGTATCTTGGTAGCACCTCTGCTAGGTGGTGTTGTGTATGGCAAAGGAGGCTACTACTCCGTTTTTGCCATGTGCTTTGGTCTACTCGCGGTAGATATTGCTCTCCGTCTTATTATAATCGAGGTGAAGGATGCCAAAGTTTGGCTTGACAAGGCGGAGCCTGTAACACCAGCGGATCCAGAAGGTGTTGTTGCTGAGTCCAAGACTGAAAATAACGAAGGTATCCCCGGACAAGTAACAGATGAACAGACCAAGGATGTATCGGATCCATCACGCTCGCCTATTCGGACTCTCGTCAAGCTTCTGAGGCAGCCTCGATTCGTAGCTGCTCTTTGGGGAACCTTTGTCCAGGCACTCATCAACACCGCGCTCGAGAGTACGCTTCCACTTCTTACGCATGAAATATTTGGCTGGGACTCGATCGGTGCAGGGCTCATCTTCCTCCCAGTAATTCTGCCTTCGTTCCTTGGGCCTGTGGTTGGAATGGTCGGTGATCGATACGGGCCCAAGTGGCTTGCTTCATTTGGCTTTCTCTTCGCAACGCCCTTTGTTGTATGTTTGAGATTTGTCGATGAAAACACGATACAGGATAAGGTCCTTTTGTGTGGGCTCCTGGTCGGTGTAGGTATTACCATGGCTTGTATCTTTGGTCCGTTGATGGCCGAGATCACTTGGTCTGTCCAGGGTGAGGATGGAACTGAGGGTGCGGGACAGATCGCTCAGGCATATGGTCTGTACAATATGGCATACTCAGGAGGGTCTTTGGTAGGGCCTATCATGGGTGGAATGATCAAGGACAGCGCTGGATGGGGAACTGTAGGATGGAGTTTGGGTATTTTTGTGTTTGTGTCAACGTTTCCCACTGTCTTGTACACAGGCGGGCCTCTCAGCACCAAGTTTAGAGGTCGAAGTAGAAGCAGCTCGGTCCAAGCTTAATTTAAATCAATATAATTCAGAGAGAATTGTACTTCTCACCATAGTTGTCAGGTCCTCATATGGATGTTTGTGATATTCTTGTTCTTAGACACAGGGTGCCGATTTATACCGCGCTAAGCCTTAAAGGTACAGCTTCATAGGCAGCTTCAACAACGTTCCGCTCAACTCTACTTCATCAACCATCCACCATCATTCATCTTAAGGACACTGTCAAGCCGAAAGTCTTTGAAACAATCGCCTAGCCACCTAAAGAAACAAATTCTAAAACTATTTGATCACTCATATCAACCAAGTTTCTCAGACATACCTGGATACAAGCACTTTCTTGCAAACCATTAAGCGCTACCATGGAGCAGCAACACATTGACGAGCTCCTCGAGCGCTACCTTGGCCTTCTAGACGAATACACTCAACTGCGTCAGAGTTTATCTCAGCTTCAGTCTGGTGTCTATCAGAATATTGCTCGTGCAAACTTCTCTGGGGAGCGAGGCATGAGGTATGGTCAGGATCATTATGATGAAAGGATGCAAGCCACACGCCTTCTTGCTATTGAGCAAAACGAGGATCAAAGTCCAACTTTCACTATCATTGATGCTCCTGAGGAAACGGAAGAGGAAGAGAGGGATGAAACTACTTCGGCTGGAGGACCCGACGGGGAAACAAAGCCAGAGCCCACAGAAAAGAAGCGAAAGAAGAACCGCAATCCCTTGCATTGGTTTGGCTTATTTGCGCCTATGCCACTTCGCACAGCCCAAACACAGTCTGTACAAGCGGTAGGGGAAATCATTCCCAGACTCGTCTCTGTCAACGCCGAAATGCTCGAGGTTGAGATTGAGGTACGACGAGCTCGAAAGCGAAGGGCTAAAGCAGAAGTGGCTGAGAAGAAGACTGGCTAAACTACGACAAGCACTCAACCACAGAGCACAACACTTGAGGCATCTTGATGCTGTTGCCGTTCCAAACTTGTTGATACAGACCATACCTAAAGACTCGAGCTATTCCAGGTTTGCCCACAGGTTATTCAGACTCTCGGCCAACGTCGGATGAGCATACACTGCTGATTCCAAATCCCACCACTTCAAACCTCCCATGATAGCAGTCTGTACAATCGACATGATTTCACCTCCTTCAAGTCCCAAACACGTGAATCCCAAGATCTCACCCGTCTTTGCATCCACAGCCGCCTTCATCATGCCTCGTGGTTCTGCCGTCTCCAGCGCCCTTGCGACATAACTCATGGGCATCTTGGCAATCTTTATCTCCCTCGTACTCTTGGCGAGGTCCCTGGCGTGAAGCCCAACATGGCCAAGCTGTGGATCGGTATACATAACATAAGGCGTTAACACTCGCGAAATCGAAGTCTGCGTTGTGGGCATGGCCGGAGTCGTAAATGACATTGCCTGTGGGAGGAGGTTGGTGCGGATGATGCGGGAATCATCATAGGACATGTGTGTAAAGGCGGCGCCGCCATGGCAGTCTCCCAGGGCGTAGACATTTGAAGCAGTAGTTTGGAGCTTGTCGTCCACGACGATATGACCCTTGGGCGTCGTCTTGATCCCAACCTCGGAGAGATTCAATCTATCGGTGTTAGGCACTCGACCTGTTGCCAGCAAAAGATGTGATCCAGAGACTTCTGTCTGGAGTGTTGCGGTCTTGACGCTCACGGTGAAAGGTGTCTTTTCATCCCCGGAGGCTGAGATCGAGTCCACTGTACTCGACAGGTGTACCGTGATGCCGTCCTGTTGAAGAATATCCAAGAGGCATTCTGCCACGTCAGGGTCCTCTCGCGGCACAAGCTGTCTTGCCCTCTGGACGACGGTTACTTCAGCCCCGAGACGACGAAAGAGCTGTCCGAACTCGAGGCCAATGTATCCACCACCTAACACAACGAGATGCTGTGGAACCTCCCCAAGCTCCATTATAGACGTCGAGTTGAGTACCCGTGCTTGTTCAACAATATCATCCAGGCCCGATATGTCCGGCCGTGATGATCTCTCACCAACATTGAGGAATACCTTGTCAGCACTGACCTCTCTCTCACCACCATCATCCAACGCGACCTTGAGTTTCCTATCACCCACGAAACTAGCATCTCCCATGATAACCTCCACGCCTGCTACATCCAAGCCTTTCACACTGCCAGTGTTCCACTGCTCCACGATTGCGCGCTTGCGCTGCCTCACACGAGCCATGTCGATCTCAATGTTGCCGTTTCCTGCATGCACCCCGTAGTCTTTACCGCGTCTGGTCATGTACGCTGCTCGACCTGATGCAATCATGGTCTTTGTCGGCGTGCACCCAACGTTGACACAGGTGCCACCCAGTGCTGTACGTTCAATCACAGCTGTCTTGTGGCCAGCATTGGCAAAGGCTTTGGCGACGGGGTTGCCGCTCTGGCCAGAGCCGACGACGATAACGTCGTAGTGAGTAGTTGTCATTGTGCGAAGAGTCTGATGGCGGAAGATGGGTTTGATGTGAGTGAGATGAGAGGCTAAACCAACGAGGCGGCTCATATATAAGGTTACTGACTGAGAGCTGATTTTATCTTGACCTACTTGACAGTCGAACAGAACGATCTAAGCAGAAGCTTCTTATACTCAAGTCATTCTTCAAGTAACCATTGTGAGGAAGAATGGTGCTTGTATTAATACGGTAGGTGGTTAAATACACTTTGGATAGTGGTCTCCCTCATGCTCTACCCCTCACGGGTTTGTGGCATTCCCTTTGGTCAATATCAGCTTCATCAATCACGCTGACGAAATGCGGGCGCCGCGTTGTAAGAGATGATTAAGCCGCTGACATGGCGTTCATGGAGAGTGTTTAATGCGATGCCACCTCGTGTTGGTACCTTTTGGGTTAGAGTGCTTCGACCAGGCCTTTCATACAGTATGGATCTTTGAGTTTGGTAGAACAAATGATCAAAACTATCTTCCCAGCTCTCTTTCGAATGCTTCATTGTTAAGATATCATAATAGCTCTAGTTCTCCTGACTGGATATAAAATATGGCCTCGTAGCTTTCTTCATCCCTCCTAAGCCAACGACTTCAACGTAGTGAGAACATCTTCCAGCATCTCTCTTTCAGGGTTATCCTGCCCAACCTGTTTGGCAAGTTGAGCTGCAATGCCATGAATAGCACCAATAGAGTGCTTGTATCTCTGCCTCATCCCACTATTCGCCGAGACGAGTACTGCACAGCAAAGCTGGAGAGCAGCGATCTGTGCCTCTTGAACTGAGAGTGACAGCCCAGAATCGGGGATATCCCACGCGGCTACCGCAGTGATGAGATCCATCCAGTTCTCGGTAATGCCACTAGTCTCTTGCTCAACCAGGGGAAGCAGGATCCGAACAATGTCTGTAGCTCGAGATGCGTCCTGTTCTCGACATGTGCGTGATCCATGCTGAAGAATAGTGTTTAGATCACGGGTGAGGATTGCCCAACCGTCGTTAGCGAGCAACAATTCGTGACCTGTGGGCAGCGTGGTGAGACCTTCAAGAGCGACAAGGACTGGAGATCGAAAGTCGAGCTTGTCCTCTGAGCTGGACTTGTAGAGATCCATAAACATGTCCATCAGGCCCGTTGCCTCCTTTCGTAAGATATCGTTCTCTTCTTCCCGTAGCCAGAGCGCCAGCGCTCGCACAGCAGAGAGTATGAACATGTCGTCGTCTGCGTTATCCTTCATCGAGTCCCAGGCCAGCGTGTGATATGTGCCTGTTGATGTCTCAGTTGTGCCAGCACGAGCATCCGGATGCAAGCCCATAGCTCCAGCAACGGAAGCGTCCCATCTGTCACGCAGATACTCGGCTGTTAGGGACATGGTCTCAGATATGCCTTTGCGGAGCTTGAGGAGATTTTCAGGAGTCATGAAGAAGGTTTCTAAGGACTCGTCTTCGAGACATTGCACGAGGTATCCAATGAAGATTGAGACGACGTCGAATGCAGATGTAAGTCTTGTCGACACTTTGGGATACTCGGGCTTGTTTAGCTGCTCCAAGAGGGTGGGAGCGGAAGAGCGGATGTCAATAAGGAGGAGATTAACGAGCAGGAAGGAGAAGGCCTTGTCGTCCTTCTTCTCATCCGTGAATACGAGTTTCGGGGCTTCAGTTGGGAATGCTTGGAGTATTGACGCTGTTGCATTAGAATAGGCTGCTCGGGCTTCAGGCGTTGGTCGGCTTGTGACGAGATTCTGGATGTAGTTGACAACGGTCTTGAGCCATTTGGGCTGACGAGGTAGAATCTGAAGTAAGGGGTCAGTTGAATGATCCTCAGTTGGTGGTTGTATCTAACATACGATAGAGTTGGCGTGTCGTAGAAAGTAGCCGAGAAACTCAAGAAGGGTCACTGCATCGGTCCCGGTAAATGACGAGACCAGGCTTTGAATCGTAGCATCGACCTGGTTAGCCAGTGCAGTATGGTCTTCAACACTTGTCATAGAGTTGAGCCATGCAAAGCAGAAGATATCCAGAACCTGTGCATGGCTGGGTGCGATCTCGGCGAGGGAGCTGAAGTCTTCCACCTTGACAAACGCTTTTGCCCCATCCTGTGAGCTTACTAGGGTGTGTAGTAGTTGGAGTATCAGCTTTGTCGTTTCTTCGGAACTATTTTGGTCAGTAAACTCTTCTTTGCTCGCTGTTCACTGGATGGCATACCTGTAGAGAACTGCATTGACGAGCAGGGGAATTCTGTTGATGAACTTGGTGTCACTCCTCGCTTGCCCAGGTAGTAGGATAGCGAATATGTGTAAAACAGATACGACTAGGTCCAGCATCTCTTTAGAATTGTTGCTTGAAGGTTTCGAGCCGGTACGCAATAGCCTGTCGAGGAACTTTGGTGAGAGGCTGGACCATAGGCGTTGAGTAGTTTGCTCATCTTGCCGTAGTTCCTCTGAGCTGTCGAGTACTGATTTTAGGAGGGCTAGTCCTACGAATCTTTGAGTATCATCTTTTGCCTTGAGAAGAGTCTGTATTTTGTTGATGTCTGCAGGTTGTGAGGCAGCGCTGGGTGTATTTTCATCCATATCTGGTTATTGATGCCGTGAGTATTAGGGTAAGAAGGCTTGAACTAGTTTAAGTAACACCTTTTACTTGAGCTCCTCTAAAGTCCGTTGATATTTGACCGAGTTCGACAATATAGTTGTTATGGAAGAGTCTATGTTGATTAACTTGCAACAGCTTTGCTAGGCCCACTATTTTCAACCGCCTCGATACGTGCATTCTAGAAACCTAGACAGCAGTCTCTAAACAATGGAAGCCTTCATATACTGATCAAAGATGTGGTATAAGCATTAATCATAACAATTTCTAGCCTAAAGTGTTTCATAGTACAACCAGTTCTATCAGGAATGCACCGTCACCATCGCAAGACAATGTTTTAGCCAGGCCGGAATAAGAACAAGCCATTCGATGATGAGATAGTACAGCCAAGCAATTTATCTGTTTCAAAACACTTTAGACTGCCCCCTTGTCTCATGCATGAATAATTGCTGCGATGATGTTTTCGGGTGGTAGATTCGACGTTTTAGGTCTGCGTGGCATCCACTGAGCTCCTTCGGTCATAGCGGGTTCTGTACCTGCAGCCACACCTACACTCTACACTCTACCTACACAGGGCTCTATGAAATCAACACCTCAACCTCGTATCCAATCCTCTCCTTTCCCTTAAACTCCAACATCATCTCCAATCTAAACCGACAGAGATCAACTTGTCGCAAAGACTCCAGACTCCAGACTCCAGACGTCAGCTGTGAGCGTCTCTGTTACACAATGTCATGAGCCGCATCATGTCTGGAGCGCCTCAAAACGACCCCTACGCCTTCGCTTCGACGTCCGCCTCGTCCTCATCGCAAACCCCCAATTCCGACGATCGCGACGAGCTCGACTTTCTCGATGACGACGCCAACAGCGACCGTGGAAGGGTCCGAGATAGAGACTATTATAACAGCAGTAGCCATGTCCTCGACGATGATCCGCTTCATAGCGATCTGAATGCGCCCATGACCTTCAAGCGCCGAACAGGACCCTCGCTCTTGTCTGTGCCATCTCGCATCCTCTCTGCCATTACAGGCTCACGATCGAACCCTTCACTGCCTTCCTCTCGAGGAGCATCTCCAGCTGTATTCTCAGGGTCCAACACTCCTCCGCGCGCCGAACCGACTGTCTTCAATGCTGCTTCCAAGGATGGAGCGCCGCTCGATTGGTATGTCGAGGGACCGGGTCGTCGTGTCGGATACGAGGATCTCACGGCCATTGACTGGATTTTCGAATATACAAAAGAGCGACAACGATTGCGTGTTTTATTCTCGAGCGCAACCGGCCTTTTAGGCCATGTCCGACGACTCATTGATGCCAGTCAAGTCTGGATCGTCTTGCTCCTGACCGGTATGCTAGTGGGCGCAGTCGCTGCCGGTATCAATGTCACGACCGATTGGCTTGGAGACTTGAAGGAGGGCTACTGTTCGAGCGGGCCTGAGGGTGGTCATTTCTACCTGAACAAAGCCTTTTGCTGCTATGGATATGATCAGGGTTCTAAATGTGACGGATGGAGGCCTTGGGGTGATGCTCTAGGAGTGCATTCGAAAGGCGGCAAGTGGTTTATCGAGTATTTTTTCTTTGTTGCTCTCGCGGTATGCGCAGACCCTGGCTCTTCTCTATCGCCATTGCTAATAACGGACCAAAGATGCTATTCGCATGTATCGCTGCTCTTCTCGTTCAGGAATATGCCATCTATGCAAAGCATAGTGGTATCCCAGAGATCAAGACTGTCCTAGGAGGCTTCGTTATTCGACGGTTCCTTGGCCTTTGGACACTTATAACTAAATCCCTTGGCCTTGTAAGTCACCAAGCCATCTCAATTACCACCCAGTCACTTACATTTACTCAAAGTCTCTTGCTGTGGCATCAGGCATGTGGCTAGGAAAAGAAGGCCCCTTAATTCATGTTGCTTGCTGTTGTGCCAACGTTTTTACGAAATTGTTCCGCAACATCAACGACAATGAAGGTATGGAGATATTCTAGCCCCGGTCTTGGCGACTCTCGACTAACATATATAGCTCGGAAACGCGAGGTTCTATCAGCCGCTGCCGCCTCGGGTGTCTCAGTCGCTTTTGGCTCTCCCATCGGTGGCGTCTTGTTCAGTCTTGAGGTTAGTTTACACCCTCAAATTCATATATTCATCCAATACTAACCCCCATAGACCTTGTCGTACTATTTCCCTGACAAGACAATGTGGCAGAGCTTTGTCTGTGCCATGACTGCGGCTGTTATGCTTCAAGCCTTTGATCCTTTCAGATCTGGCAAGCTTGTCTTGTATCAGGTTCACTATAGCATTGGATGGCATGGATTTGAGCTGTTGCCCTATGCCATCTTGGGTGTCTTAGGAGTAAGTCAAATATTTACCCTCGTCAGGTTAACTCAACTTACAAAGTGTTCAGGGCATCCACGGAGGTCTCTTCATCAGACTCAACATGGCCATCGCGCGTTGGAAAAAGTCCAATCGATGGATTCCCGGTCCCATTGCCCAGGTTCTCATCGTGGCTTTCTTCACAGCTCTGATTAACTATCCCAACTTTTACATGAAGCTTCAGACGACCGAGCTTGTCTCAAACCTCTTTTCAGAGTGCTCACAGGTTCTCGATGACCCCATCGGCCTCTGTAGAACAGGCGCTGCCTCGGCCAGGACCATAGTTCTCTTGATCTTCGCTTCAGTCTTGGGATTCTTTCTCGCCGCTGTCACGTTCGGTCTGCAGATCCCCGCCGGCATCATTCTCCCTTCTATGGCCATTGGCGCCTTGACAGGTCGTGCCGTGGGTATCATCATGGAGATTTGGGTCACCAACCACCCCGGCTTCTTCCTCTTTGGCTCATGTGAACCTGATATTCCCTGCGTCACGCCGGGTACTTACGCCATTGTCGGCGCCGCAGCCTCTCTGGCTGGTGTAACTCGCTTGACTGTCTCCATCGTGGTCATCATGTTCGAGCTTACTGGCGCCCTTACCTACGTCCTCCCCATCATGATTGCTGTCATGATCTCGAAATGGGTGGGCGATGCCTTTTCGCGTCGTGGTATCTACGAGTCCTGGATTCACTTCAACGAATACCCCTTCCTCGACAACAGCGAGAACAATGAAGTTATCCCTGACATTCCCGCCGCTGAGGTCATGACCCGTATCGAGGACCTCGTGGTTCTCACTGCTACGGGCCACACCATTTCCTCTCTCACTACCATCCTAGAGATGCACCCATACCGCGGCTTCCCGGTCATATCAGATCCTCGTGAGGCCATCCTTCTCGGCTACATCTCTCGAGCCGAGCTCGCCTATAACCTCTCAGCCTCAACTAAAGCACCTCGCTCCCTGCCACCTGAGACAGAAGCTTTCTTCTCCCACCAACCTATGGCCGACCCACGTACCACCCTCGACCTTCGCCCCTGGATGGACCAGACGCCACTTACGTTACCCTCACATACGAGTCTGCACCTTGTCGCGACGTACTTCCAGAAGCTCGGCTTGCGCTATCTTTTATTCAGTGACCGCGGCGTTCTGCAGGGCTTGCTCACTAAGAAGGACGTCTGGTATGTCCTCAATGGCGCCGAGGAGACGCGCCGCACCATGGGTCTGGCACCTGCTGGTTCTGGCCATGAGACAGGCGTGACAGATAGGACGCCAGACGATAACGGTGGTGGTGAAAGCAGTGGACTATTGCGCGGTGATGGCGCCGATGACGGAGATAGTATACAAGGAGAGGAACCAATGTTATAAAGAAGTCATTTTAGACGATGTTAGGTTATGTATGATCGGTTTTATGAGTACTATGGTTTATTTGCCACCTAGATGAGTCTCTGGCCTCGATTCACTATCAAGATATGCATGATAAAACAATTGAGTTCGAAAGTGCCATTATATTCTACATAGAAGCATGCAACTCCTTTGCTTGACTGAGATCCCTGATATGATACGTCCACCTAACGCCAGAGTAGCAACCTACCAGCCAATGCATATTCCTCCCAACCTCTTGAGCAAGCGATGTAAAACAAGCAATAAAAATAAACACCAGGTCTAATACTCAAAGTCGTCGTCCACAGACGGACCCTTGTTCTTCGTCACACTCTCCTGCTTGCGGTACATCTCGGCAACCTGGCGACTTGTTGTGGCAGCGTCAGACTTCTTATCATCACGCACACGGATGAAGCGAGGGAATCGCAAACTGATGCCCTTGTTGCCTGACGGGTCAACGCCTTCCTTGGCACCAGCCTTGTAACGCGGGCTAAGAGTCAAATCTGCTGTCTTCACCTCCCAGACATAACGAGGCTCAAACCACACATCAGGCTGGTGCTGGTTACCAGAAGAATGCGAGTAAAAGGGCTTAGGTCGATCAATGGTGATATCAGAGAGTTGCTTGTGAAGATCCTCCAGAACCTGCTCGGAGAAGCCAGTTCCAATATTGCAAACAGTCTCGTATGTTTCTGAGTTGGGGTTGTAGCAGGCCAAGAGGAATGCGCCGTAAACGGACGTACGCTTGCCTTTGCCGTAGTACGCGCCGAGGACGACGAGATCCAAGGAGTCACCAACGCCTGAGAGGTAATCCTTCTTGATCTAAGATACTGGTTAGCTATGTCATTCTCAATATCAGAAAGTGAAAACTCTTACCTTGAGCCAGTTGCGACTTCGCTTGCTGGGCTCATACCCACTCTCAGTTCCATCCAACATCTTGACCATGAGACCCTCACATGACGCCTTGACACTTTCGTCAAGGAAAACCTGAATTTCGTCCAATTCTTGGCCATTCATGTGGGTAGCAAAGGAGAACTCGCCCTCCACTGGAGTGAAAGCGGCCTCAAGAAGCTCACGTCGATCGCGCAGTGCCTTCTCAACAACGGCCTCTCCATTAAGGTATAACAAATCGAATGCAAACACGCAGACCTTGACTTTGACATCCTCAACCTTGACATCCTTCTTCTTGCGTGTCATGAGCTGCTGGAAGGGCAGCACCTTCTTCTCGTCCATGTCCCAGGCCACAGTCTCACAATCCAAGACAAAGCTCTTGGTGTCAGGCTTCACCCAAGAATGGAGCTTAGCAAGAATATCGGGGTACTTCTTGGAGAGGTCTTCCGAGTTTCTGGAAAAGATGCTTGCAACTCCAGCTCCCACCTCCTTGGCTGCACCCTGACTTGCCTCGTTCAACTCTTGAGGTGCATCCTTGGCCACGTAGTGAATCTGCGCTCGTTCACCGTCATACTTGTACTCGCAAGTAAAAGTCTGTCCCTCAAAACGATCAAGTACTTCGGTAATGGCTTTGGTTGGCTTGGCCAACATAGGTTTCAGAGGCACACCAGGTCGGAGCTTGCAGTTTTCTCGAAGATTCATTATGCCATGCTCAAGAATGGCAGGAATAATCACATCGTAGCTGGGAAGTTCACTATGTTTCGTCAGCGTATGCTTTTACCAAAGGTCAAACAGCTGCGTACCTGTACACCGTTTTGAGAATTGATTCGCCCTTTTCCAAGTCCGAGGTGCTGGGGGCCTTGTCCTTGGCATCGGCTTCATGGGCAACGATGGCTTGAGCCAGCGACACCAGTACAGTCCTTTCAGCCAGGCCAAGCCTCAGCTTGCCTTCCAAGAACCGAATGATAAACTTGGCTTCACTGGGTCCACCCTTGTCCTTGGTAATATCGACTTTGCCGGTGGAGTTAGCATCGGCTGCGGCGAGGAGTTTCTTGATACCATCCACCTTGCGACCCTGGGCACCATTTCCGGTGACAGTGGCAATACTCATCAAGCCTTGGTGAACCCCCTTTATAGTCAAAGCCTTGGGCTTGAACATGGTGCGCTGGGTTGATCGACTCTTTACAGCCACCAGGCCAAGGTCACCAATTTCCTTCTGGTCAGCCTTGATCACCTGAAGACTCCGTCCAGTGGTCTCTCCAATTGCCTTCATGATCAAAGATTCGCCAATACCAAGTTCGATACCAGCATAGTCAGGGGCGAGCTTGTTGATCATAAGCAAGACGGTGGGTAGAAGATCTTCGGGTGTCAGGCGCATGACCTGGCGGAGGAAGAGGGAGCAGTGCTCCATAATGATCAAACGTTTCGTCGTCATCTCAACGAGAGAAAAGGTTGTGCACAGGGCCGCATACGGTACAGGAGTACCAGGCTTCCAATCGGGATAGGGGTCCTTCGTCTTGGACTTGAACTTCGTCTGGACCTTCTCACGGGCCTTGGCGGCAACTTCGGGCTTCTCCTCAACTTCAGCCTCCTCTTCTACTTCCGCTTCTGCTTCTGAAGCCGATGCTGTTGATGCTTCCTCCTTGGCAGGTTCGTCAACTTCTTCAGGAGTAGGCTCTTTAGCCGCCTTAGCTTTAGGCTTGGCCTTGGACTTCTTGGGTGACTTGGGTTTCGGTGGTGTGCTTGCCGACTTGGATTTCTTAGGAGATGCGGCTTTCTCTTTCTTAACAGGTTCGTCAATCATCTCATCGTCTTCATCCTCCTCGACCCGCTTGCGAGTTCGTCGTGCTCGCTTGGTGACAGGTCCATCGCTATCGTCATCGACCTCCTCCTTCTTAATAGGTGTCGGTTCGGGCTCTGGCTTGTCATCGTCAGATCGCGCTCGCTTCTTTGATTCTGGTTTTTTAGTTAGAACGGATTAATGTTGGACGACGTTGAACGGAGCCCACCTTTGTCAGAATCTGAGCTTGGCTTGACCTTGACATCAGCGTCCTCGTCCTCGTCCTCGTCCTTCTTTACCTCTTCCTTCTTGGCCTTGCTGCTAAAGGAGAGTTTCGTCTGCTGAGGCGGTGGCGCACCTTTTGATCCAAAGAATTTGCTGTAAACACAAGAATTGGCCATGGTCAGTAACTCGAGTCTTGTTCAGTTGTGGTTGTCCTCCACACGCACCCGATTGTGCTCTGTCCGGACTTGACATACCCGAGTGTCGCCTGCTTGGGTGCCATGATGCACAGATTCCGTGATGATTTCAAGGGAATTAAACACGAAATACAGCAATTCAAAGGTCTCAATGTCAGCTTCGAAGTGTTTTTACGAAGGAGAGGGGCAATTGTGAGCCCGCGAGTTGAGCTGACACTGGGAAGCATGACGCGCCGGCTAGGCAACCTGTCGCGTTAATTAGGACCTGCCCTTCGCGACGGTAGGTACGACCAGAACGCGCAAGGTGCGTGCACCACGTGATCTGGTTGCCTAGGAAGGCAGGACGTGCACCCGGCGAATTCCCTATTTGACGTAGTGGCGTTCAATTTTTTGCTTAGTGCGAGTAGAGGGGCAGCCAGCCAATGTACAGCTCTGCTTGTCCTCGGGAGAGATAGGCCGAGATGGCTTGACAAATATCATGATATTGGATGATTTTGACTTGGGGGGGGGATATTGATATAAACCGGATTAAGACAAAGACATCCATGAGTACACGAAAAGCAATCCTGGGTCCTCGCCCTTCTCCATTTTCGGACCATGCCAGGCCTCTCTCTAGATAGTTCATGGATGTATATTACAACAAGCAACACGTGCTCAGATCATTATGGTGGTATGATTTCGCTCTCAACCCCTCTACTGGAAGTAGTGGTTCTCCTCGGGGATACGGCCGCGGATGTACTCGGGCTCAGAACCCCGGACATAGATGTCCTCGAACAGAATCTCGGGCTTAGCCTCAGGCACAGCCATGGCCTCAGCAGCAGCAACCTCCTCGCTGACGTGGGCACGGGCCTCCTTGTCAATCTTCTTGAGCTCATCCTCAGTTGTGATCTCCCAGTCCAGAATCTTCTGCTTAAGTCCGGCAATAGGGTCGTTGGTGGAGCGCATGCGCTGGATCTCCTCACGGGTTCGGTAGGTGGTGCCAGGGTCGGACATGGAGTGACCACCATATCGGTAGGTAACGTACTCTAGGACGAGAGGACCCTTGTCGGCAGCAGTCCACTCCTTACCGTACTTGACGGCAGCCTTGACGGCGAGGACGTCCATACCGTTGACCTTGAGGCCGGGGATGTACTGACCACGCTTGTAGTAGTCGGTCAAGGCGGAGGAACGAGCAGCAGCGGTACCCATACCGTACTTGTTGTCTGGGTAGTTATTAGTATTGCTTCTGGTCATTTATAGTTGGCTCAACTTACTCTCGCAGCCAAAGAGGGCGGGGAGGTTCCAGAGTTTGGCCATGTTGAAAGCCTCAAAGACCTGACCCTGGTTGCTAGCACCATCACCGTAGAGGATGATGGAAGCGTTCTTGTTTCCGTTGTACTTGTGAGCGAAGGCAAGACCAGCACCGACGGGAACCTGAGCACCGACGATACCGTTACCGCCGTAGAAGCTCTTGGCGAACATGTGCATGGAACCACCCTTGCCGTATGAGATACCCTCACGTCGGCCGAGCAGCTCACCAATGATGGATCGAACGGAAGCGCCGCGCATCAGAGCGTAGCCGTGGCATCGGTAAGCGGTGATAACGTCGTCCTGCTTGGTGATGGCATGCTCAATACCAACAGCGACAGCCTCCTGACCAGTAGACAAGTGGCAGAAACCACGAATCTTCTTCTCCTTGTACAGACGATCGGCCGCCATCTCCATCTGACTGCGGGATTATTAGTCAAGGTCGTCTCTGGGATCTACCGAAAGCTGTTGCATACCGGGTCATGACCATCTCGCGATACATGTCCTTCAGCTCATTCTTGGTCACCTCCAGGGTGTAGGGAGGGGGGTCCAGCTCGTAAGTCTCGAAGCTCTCATCGCTGAGGGTAACAGAGAAGGGCTCATCGTCGGACTGTCAAGATCGAGTTGTTAGTTAAAGATCGGAGGCGCATTGTGGTGGATGAGGCGTTGGTTGAAGGTATCCCGAAGGACCCTTGGTGGTTGGTGGACGGAAAGGGCGCATTTTCTCACCTTAGGGACCGAGTGGCTCAGGGACGCTGAGGCAGCGTCGGTGGTGACAGAGCGAATGGCAGTGAAAGCGGGAGCGGCGAGCTTGGTGCGCATAGGCACAGCCCTGGGAAGTCGGAGAGCTCGAGACAACATCGTGGATATGGAGGTGCCGCTGGATCAATTGAGGGATCAGGACGTTGTCGAGTAGATAACTGCGACTTTGCTGGATGGAGCTCAGAAAAATGAAAGTCGCTGTGTTGGGTCGGGTCCAGGTAATCCGTTGAGCTTGCCTTGTTGGTAGTGTCTAATCCAGATTAGGTTTAGCCGAGTGTCTTTTACGTGACATCCACCAGTTCGTGCTGCCCCTTCTATGCTTCGAATATTTCGAGATATTAGAGAAACCACTTCTTTTTACTTATATAATCATACTTTAGAAGTCGTCAATTGTTTCTTAGAAGCATTATCATTCATAGAAATACTGTCTTTCTTGCTAATTCTGGCCTTTAAGACACTTCAAGTGACACCCGAACTCGTCGGTGTAATTCTCGCCGATGTGGGGCCCCATCCACAGTGTCCCTTCTTCCTCCGAGGGGATTTGCTACTCACCTTAGTCAGTCTCGAATGTTGCGCATCCCAAATTAAGCTCAACGATTTCACCCAATGTTAGCTTTAGGTTATACTAACAATCAGACTCCAGGGGTCATATAACCTCCTCCTTCAGTCTCCGCGGACTCTTCAACAGCCCATGATCAAATCATGTCAGAGAAATATCGATTCTTATTGGTGGTACCCTGCCTGGGGTAGCTTCTAATCCTTCTATACACAGCGCCGCCTCTCTGGTATTATGGCTAATAACGTAGCAATATCAAGAACCAGAACGCTAACATTCGCTTCTGGTACAGCCCAGGCCACCCTCTCAAGATGCAACTCCGTATTCCGTCCCTAAAGCTCCAGTTTCCCATAATAATCCTTTGGTTCATGCTATCATATGTCATGTGCAGATCCACATCATCCATAACTGAGAATATTTTGTGACCTGGTGATGCAGCAACGCCGTTAACATGCTTCCCAAATACCCATATCGCCTCTACAACAAATTGAATCGAAGTAATGCCATTGTGCAATGCCGGAGCGGATAACCCGATCCGTTCTTTTGATAGTAAGTGCTGAATCCATATAATATGAGCACCTTGATAATAGTGCTCGCCGCTGTTATGTCAAGTTGGTCACCGTAAGAGTGTCATCTTAAATTCATGGGCCCCAGCTTAGTCGTCGTGGAAAAATGTTCCGCCTTGCAAAGGGGCCGTCGATGGACCAGCGTCATGCATGTCGACATCCTGAGCCGAGGAATCCCGGCTGGGGCTGGCCAACGTTGGTTGCGAAGTACGATAGTCGATGGCCATCGCGCTCAGCGGGCGGTTCGGATCATCCTCTAACACCCGCTGTTGAAGCGAGAGGGGACGGTCGTAGAGCATCTCTTCAGGTGGTGAAAACGACCACACCTATTACAGTCAGTCTTGTACTTGAACATTTCTTTAGTTCCCTCTTACCTCCATGACTGTACGGCCTTGCCTCAAGGCCAAAGCAACACACTTCTCATCTTCGAATGCAACTCGCCAGACAGCTTCGCCTTGAGCGATGAGTTCTCGAACCAGGTGCCCGGTTTTGAGATCCCAGATCTTAACTCGGCCATCACTGCCGCCACTCACGACTCGAGTATCATCGAACTGCAGACTTGTGACGCTGTTGTCGTGGGCTGCGAGACGGTGGATTGGGCACATCTTTTCCAGTGACCAAACCCTGACTGATCCATCTGATCCACCTGTGACAAGTGTGTCACCGCGCATCTGGAGCTGGCCAACAAGAGAAGTATGACCTTGAAGAATAGCCAGGCATTCGCTATTGAAGTGTTAGTAATTGTTATTTGTAGCTGTTGGCATAAAGGCATACCCAGAAGTTGGATCCCAAATCCTGACGTTAGTATCCAGACTACCCGTGACAACTCGCTTGCCGTCAAAGGCAATGGCATATATCTGGCTGAAGTGACCCTGCAATGTCTGAAGACAACGGCCTTCGGAGATACTCCATACTCGAGCGAAGGTATCGTAGCTACCGGATACGACAATGTCACCCTTGATCTCGAGACATCGGACACTAGACTGATGACCAACAAGAACATTTTTGCAGAGACCAGTTCGAATATCCCAGATCCGCAGGGTTGTGTCTCGGGAACCCGAAATTGCAGTGTTCGCATCCGCCATCTTCAAGCATCTAACGGTGGACGTGTGGCCTCTTAAAGTATGTAAACACGCACTAAATTTCGTCAGTAAGCATTCAAACCCATATCTTTCTTTTCCGCACTTACCCAGTCTTGAGATTCCACACTCGCACGTCGCGGTCACAGCCGCCACTGACCAAGGTATCGTCCCAGGGAACCATAGCCCAGACACCCATAACATGGCCCTGCAAAGTACGTTGTGAATCCCCCTCGGTATCAAAAACGTGGATCTTGGCATTATCAAGTGCCACAATGATGTACTTGGGCGTCAAATGCAAGCTTGTAACAACACCACCCTCCTGGGTAATGTTACGTGTTGTGCTGGTACCACCGGATCTCCAAGCAGCCTCAACCAAATATCTCTGCTTGAAATGAGACTTGTAGGTCCGTAGTCTGGGCCTACCAGAAGCATTCGATCCGTCAAATGATCGAGTACCCGAGGCGTAGGAGTAAGGGCGCGAGCCCGGGAAACTGTTGCTGGCCATTTCGGCGTCAATCCCTTGCAAGGCCTGGGCAGATGGTCTCGAAGAAAAATTGGGTGCATGTGTATAGACTTCTGATAGTCGGCGGCCGTAATCGTGTTTAACACAGAGGTTCTTCCAGGTCATATCGTCGCTAAGGAGATCTCGCCATCGTTTTGATACCTGCGAGGCTCGTGCTAAGACCTTCGGGTCATCAATGAAAGACAATATCTATACATGTCAGTCAGTCCAACAAACACAGCAAACCAGGGGAAAGCATTAGGCGATCTCATACCCTAAGACAAAGCTCGTCTGGAAGACTTGTAAAGGGATCCTTCTTAAGTAACGGGCTGACAAATTGATGGACAAAGCTCAGTTGTTGACTGGTGCAGAGGTTGAGTAAATCTGCTAGAACACGGGTTCGCTGGGGACCAGAACAGTTCTTGAAGTGTTGCCTAACCTTGGCGAGAAAGAAATCTTCATCGTCTGCAGCATCGCTCCAGTCTGGTTGGAAATGCGATGGTCCTGGTGACGCGGCAGGAGTGGGAGGCGGTGGAGGTGAGCCGGTAAGTTGTTGGTCGAAGTCTGCAGCAGGCGTGGACATGCTAGGAGTTGGAGGGCCGCGCAAATGCCGTTGCTGCTGAGGCAGCTTTTCCAAGCGATGGTTAACCATAGGGTTACTAGTCGTATTGAGGGTTAAGTCGTCGCTGAGGGCGCTTCCTCGCCGTTCTGAAAAACTCATGGGTCGTTGGTAACCGGCCATGGCCCGGCCCGTCGCCTTCAAACGTCTCGGTCCGAAGTTAATTATTGACTGCGAAGCAGTCGGAACCGAGAGTCAAGGACGCGATAGAGGTGGATTATGTGACTGGCGACGGTCGATATCGAGGATATGTCGAAGATGGAGCGCGAGTGGGGGGACGGAAAGCGAGCCGGTACGAGGCCTCTGCCAACAATTCAAAGGGGATGTCAGCACATGTAGAACAGAACAAATCGCTAATGATCGCGCTGCCACATGATACAATGGTATGCGTTGGCGTAAAGAAGAACCAGTTGCAGATATTGAGAAGGGAAAAAGGGTGCAGAAAGGAAAGAAGCAGAAACCAACGGTGAATAGCGATATTGACTAGAGATAGTGGAGAGACGGGCAGACGGTACAGTACATCCAGGGACGGGGACGGGGACGGGAATGCCTGTGTGTGTTCTAGGATCGCAATCTTGGCTTGTAGAATGAGCCTAGGACTGGCTGATGACCTGGCGCGCGTGGGTCGGTTGCAGGCCACGGACGATGGCGGGATCGAGGAGGCGCTAAACGGGATTCGTTACAGTACAGTACAGTTCAGGTCTTCTCTGCTCCAGGATCCCTCCTGTCAGCCGTTCCCTTTGCTTTGTACCAGTACAGTCTGCTGCTTCTTCCGTTCAAAACCAAAGAGGGTCATGCATGGCGGCCGTCGCCGTCACCGGCAAATGGATATATCCTGGGCTGACAAAATCGGGTATGGATGGGTATAATAGCGAGTGAGATTGTCTTACCAGATGATGTATAATGGGTTTGTCCGTCTTTGTAAGGACCAGGCAGAACGAATCGAGGTTATAATGAGGCGTTGAGGAGGTGAATCAATCCGATGACCAGATGCAGAAGTGGAGGCGAGACAACGAAAGTTGGCTGAATAAGGGAACGATCGAGTGAAGAGAGAGTATGAACCAATGCTGGATGAACCCAAAACAGCCCTTGAATGAAAGCGGATCTTGTTATTAGAATTGCGTTCCTTTTTCAAGGTGCTGAAGGGGTTGAAGGGGTTGAAGTTTGAGTATGGAGCACTTGCAAATATCATTATTCGCCAAGACACGCCTTAGAGGAAGGAGACGATAGGAAGGAATCACAGGCTCCTGCTTGTTTCTTTTTCTCCTTACCCGCATAAAGACTTTGCGTTCCCGTCAGGTTACTTTTTTAATAACTAGGTACCTAGCATAAACAACTTGAGAAGAAACAAGCACATCTTCCTTGATACACTTAATCCGCAACCGAGTCATCCCTCCATTGATAGACATAAAATGCCAAACCTCCCAGTCACTGCTTCTGGAACTTGACGGTAATTTGGAACAGGGGTTTCAAAAACGGTGAAACGGAGCCTAGTCCGGCGTTTCCTATCGGCGGGCTCCCTCCACCGATACTGAATCAATGAATCCTACCTTGAATCGATCATCTCCACTGCTCATCAGATGCAGTATTGTATTGGATGCCTTTGTTGTTGGTTCCTGCGTAGTGGAGGCCGTGCGCCATTCTCAGGTGCAGTCGTGGCTGTTGGCTTTTTTTGCTTTTGCAGCACTGGCTATGGCGGATTCTACCGATCGTCGTCTTCTTGGAATTATCTATAATTACGACATTCTACCTCAACTTAAAAGTCAAGATATACACGACTTGTACTGATGACATGTGAGGACAAGTCCCTAACTAGATATCTTTTAAGGAACAAAGATGGGTGTCTCCGCACTGCAACTTTCTGCAAGACATCGCGACCCTTCCCCCCATCGAGTCTAGCCATGTGATAGGATGTGACACTTCAGGCGGCTCTCAACAAGACAGGATTGGATGCTATTTATATGGAGTGTGTTGACAAACCCCTCTTTGCAGTCCTTGAACGATCAGGTGCAAGATGTCTGAGGATTGATACGAAGGTCTAGGTTACGAGTTTCTTCAGCTCGATCTTACATCAACTGTAAGAGAACTTGGAACTCATATTTAGACCCATGAAAACTAAAGATGGATGTTTACCAACCCCATTTCAACTTGCACTGCCTAGTGCAAGCCACGATACCATAATATCAACTCCTCTGACGTTGTCAACACAAAGCAAAATGCAACCTTGGTCCAAGGAAGACGCATCGGAATATTCATCACAAGCGCCAATGGCGTCAATGGCCAACTTTGGCTCTCTTTGAGCCTCCCTGAAGATTTAACTTTCTAGTAGCACCAAACTAGCGACGCATAATGCCTTGGAAATGCTGCATACTGCACTGAAACCCTTGCCTGAACCCCTTGCGATTTTTGCAAAGGCGCCTGTTCGTTCATTTCTTTGTATCCGTAGTGTGAGCGGACTTGGCCGAACACCTGTCTTGGCTTTTTATACTGCATTGTCGCTTGTTTCAACATACGGCTAACCCATGGCTAGTGAATCTTTCTTCAAACGACCAACAATTCCTTTCCTGATATTGATTATGTTATGTTTTGTCTTATCTTCAAGCAAGACAACTATTATTGGATTCCCCAAAAGATCGGATCGTCCAATCTGCAATCGCGGAGAATAAAATCCACACTCTCCACATCAAGAACAGACCACCTCGGCCTCCCTGGTCATTTCAATTTGGAACGCTATATGAATCGTTCAACAATTGTCACGCCATTTCATTGCTGCTGTGACTATTTTTTGAAGCATTCTCGTCCTTGTACCCCTGTTGTTATGAGGGGTAAAATCTGGTTAGTTTGATAAAGCTCATATTTGAAACATAGCTCGATCCTAGAACCCGCAGACGAAACCCCCGTTCTAGATTAATGAATCTCATTTCGGATGAGAGGCAGGGTCATGTTGAAACAGAGTGTGCTTTGAAAAGGTCGTCGTCGACAGTATCATTACAATGACATCAAGGCGGAAGTGTCAAGACCAGGACGCGGGCAGAGCCTTAGATAAAAGCTTCAGTCTTGATACATACAGTAGTTCTACTAGTTGAGACGCGATCAAATACGCCTCTGTGACACATCTCGAAGCCCTATTTATACACTTCTCATGACCCAAGGCACTCCACATGGCCCAAGTTGTCCGTATAAAATCCATCCACGAACCCGACTTTTATCGCCTTGAGAATCGCTCATAAATCTATTCTGGCCCGTTCCCGTGATAATTGAAGAGAGCTCGCCGGCCCTTCAGAAGAAAAAAAGTTGAAAAGCGCCAAATCATCCCATATACTTGGTCAGCGTGGTTCTAGTCCATCGCCTAACGTCCAAGACCTCGACATGCGCAGCATGAGAGTACAAGAAGAGAGGTTCATCTGCGGCTTAGTGATGATGGCCGAATTGCGTAAGAAGCGGTACCAGCATACCGCCGATAGTGGCCAAGGTATCGCGCATCTGCGGGCCCTTAGGTTTCCGCTGAGCTGCGGCATTGCTCTCTGCATAGCCGTTGAGACCATGATCATGGGCGTGGCTATGGGCTCCACTGTCTTCTTGCATAGCGTGCATAGCAACATATCTATCACAAAGTTAGCAACGTCACTTCTAACAACACAGGTACAAACTAACAAGAACGTGCCACCCGAGAAGAGGAGCAACATGCCCGTCCACCAGTGGTCACTTTCAACCTTGCCACCGCCCAACAGAGTAATAAAAGTCCATGTCGTTATCGCGCCAAAAGGAGCAGCCAGGCTAAACACAATGAGGTGTCCCCGTGCAGCTCGCTTTGATAGACCTTGCTTCAAGAGAAGTGATGTGAGGCCAAAGGCAGCAGGAGCTTTGTGGATCATGATGGCGGCGAAAATGATAAAGCCAAGCTTCATGTCTGAGGTAGTCGAAGAAGCGCCCATGGCAATTCCGTCAGCAGCAGCATGGATGACAAGCCCTGTGGTCGTTGCCAAGCTTCGCGCTCGTCGTGGGGTAGGTGTCAAGGATCCCAGAAACCCATCTGCCTCCTCGTCCACAGAAGCAGAATCACCGTTGAGGTTATCGAGACTGATATGGCGCATCTGGGGCGCAGAATGAAGGCTTTCAGTCGCATGGCGAGGTAGCCGATCGATTAGGAACATCAGCAGGAATCCTAGGATCAAAGAGAAGCCGATCTCGAACGTAGGGATCGTATGCGCATGCTCGTGCTCAGTTTCATGCTCGACCTCATGATCCTCGTCGTGACTGGGTTCGCTTTCCTTTCCACTCTCTG
The DNA here is from genome assembly GCA_013266185.1 of Fusarium sarcochroum. NCBI lineage: Eukaryota > Fungi > Ascomycota > Sordariomycetes > Hypocreales > Nectriaceae > Fusarium > Fusarium sarcochroum. The sequence goes on from JABEXW010000222.1 coordinate 26,702, forward strand.
ACTTTTCAGATCCCTTGTTGTCTGTAGTACCGTCTTTTGTGGTATCCTCAGCCGCTGGCACTTCAGGAACGTCGGCTGCGGCCTCAACGGCAGCTTTAACGTCGGCACGTTTCACTTGGGGATTTTCCGTTGCGATTTTCAAAGTGCGACGAACAATAGCATCCGTATCCGATTGATCGTCTGTGTTTCCGATTGGAGTTGTGCTGATCGTGACAATTGATTCGGGAATGCCACGTGTGAGGATTGCGTGGTTCCAGGGGCTTCGGCGCACCAAACTTCGAACTCGGTGCATGTGAGCAGCCTCTGCGGGCGCGGCAGCGGCTTCGATTCCTTCAGGTATGATGACTATAAGTGATGTTCCGACCAATATTCCTACGCCGACGCTTGATAATAATCGAAGTTGTGATTGAGAGAGCGACATGGATAGTGGCAGCGCTCCGGCGAGGAACGAGCTATTCGACAAGTTAGCGGTCGACGAACGGGGTATATCAATCGAGGATCACGGTCGCACGTACGCCAAAGCCATGACTAGCTGTGTTCAGTGTCAGTCTTCATGATCAAGGATTGTCTAGAGGAAGCGCAAAGGGGAGTTACTTACGCATAGGCCTAGAAGTAGTAGTATCCCTCCCATGATAGCTATGATGCCAATTGAAACTTAGACTGGTATGCGCAAAGACGGTTGCCAGAAGGAAAAGATGGCGATGTCGACAGCTATCTACGCATGATGCGTCCGTCAGTATTTGTCGTCGTAAGTATCCCTCTATGCGCTTATCGAGGGATCGAGGCGAGATATCGACGGCAAGACGCAAGGGCGGGCAACAAAGAGGTTGGGCGTGGAAGATCAAATTTATCTGGCCTTGCCTCGTCAGACGGGACGGTTTGAAATGGATTGGATTGACACCAGCCCTGCGACGATTTGGTAGCTGTCGATTGGCCACTGCGGGGCATCTAGACCCTTGAAATTCCCCTAAAAGAGCCTGCCCGTGGAGACCATTGATTCAGGGGAAGGGTTAAGCGGGTTAGAGGGGGCTTTCTTCTGGAATAGCGTCCTAAAACTGTCAAACGTGCAACGTTTACTGGTAGATGATATATATTAGCTGACAATAAAGTCTTCATTAGACTCATCGATAACATACTAGGCGTTGCGTATTTTCCACTGCCAATTTCCTGCATCTCACTGATGCCTATGGATGTGACAAAAGATGGCTTGAACGGCTGGTGTTTACAGCCATGATGTCTGGTGGTGGCTGGACTATCAAGGTATAATTCCACGGCACGGCAGGCAAGCCAGGCCAAATAATTACAAGCAATACTGAACATTACATGAAGTATTATTTGGCATAGGGTATTTATACGATTAAATCGTCATTTGTCGCAGTCTCAGAATAGACCTATCATGGCTCACCTCTATGTGTGTGTAGTGTCTCGATCATCCGATCACTTACAATGAGTTCCATAATGATGCACAACATGAGAGTACCGTGTATCAATGCCTCTAGACAACAATTAAGCGACACAAATTTATATGATATCCATGAAACATAACCTTGTACAGTTGACTATAAAGTGATAATAACATGAAGCAAGCACTGGTTTATCTTACTCAGTAGCTTACCCTACATCTCCATGTATTTCAATACTGCTAACACACCAGGGATATGTACCATGCAGGGTTAGGCGCATTGAATCTGAGTATCAGTATTAAATGTATAATGTACGAGATGATAAATAGAGATCTTCGCAAATATCTGGTATTTAATTATACTCTGTTCTGCTAGTGTGTGCCTTGCCCCAGCGGGAAAATTGTGTAAGTCGTTGAACCTCCTTCGATAAAGAAGATAAGTTCCTATGGATTTGACCCGTACTGCGCTTTGAGCTACTGAGATGGCTATTACACTCAAGTCTTCAATCCGAGCAACTTGTATCGTATTAGATTTCCAGGGTTATGATGATTCATTAACTGGTCTTGGCCATCCGTGATCCGCCGATAAGCAACTCACGAAACTAGAGAAAGAGTTGACTTTTATCAATATGAATGGATCTGGTAAGTACAGAGCCTATTTAAAGGTCTGGTAACTGGGTGTTATTCACAATACCCTTTTGCCTGATATGCCAGTCGGTGAAACCCGACACCCTCATCACAAACAAGGTATATTGTATGCACATGTTGCAAGTCAGTTCAACCATTACAATAGCAATATATTAAAGTAAGTTTATATAGTAAGAAATGTAGCCTACGTATATACTGAGACGTTTTAACACTATCAGTTGGTCAAGCCTGGTGAACCGTTGCGGTAACATGAAACGCTGCCAGCATATACATTAAATCAACGGGAGTTTGGACCAAGAGACAAGGTACCCATTTCTATCTCTACTTGGCAAAGAAAATCGAGGGACGGAAGTAAATAGTCAGACCATGGAAGTAAAAACTTGGAAAGGTTAAAGGTTGTATGTTTACGAGCTACTTAATGGAGCCGACTGAGTTATTGAATAGTCGTAAACTGCCCGGGCTAGCTGAAAACCTTGACCGACCCAGAGAAACAGATCCATTGGTATCATGAGAAGTAAGAAAATACCCTGAGTTATATAACAGTCTTAGGTAGTATGATGTCCATGTAAGTCGAGCCACTCACTAACATGACGACGGCCATGCCGTGTCTCGCGAATACAGACACAACTTCATCCACCACAATTGATTAACTTACATGAGAAACATTATAAAGAGCTATGAGGTGAGTCTAAGACTGCATCAACTGAAGTACTGAATATAATTCGGGTTCGACATATATCCGTGAGTGTGGTATGAATCCGCACCAAGATAGGAACCTATGGTCTGTGCACTGACATCAACTGACCCCCACTATCGAAACTTGAACCTACAACCTCACATTCTAAACCCAGAAGCCTAGAGCATCTCGGGCTCAATGCCGTCAAACTATACGGCCCTCACATGATGGGCGAAACTGAGCAGTCGCCTCGAAGACGCCATATTCTCTCATCTATCAACCCCGATAAGCCGCGAAGCAGAAGGAGGAGTCGATCGCCGGACTCTCAGCCTCAAGTTGACGCCAAGAGAGAGCCAACACCCGATGCGACATCAGAGCGCGTCGACGCCCACGATGATGAGGATACGAAAGGTACCACAGAACCGAGGCGCTCACGCCTTCGGCTAAAGGAGCACCACAGATCTCGTCGCAGATCACGAGACCGACATCGACACCGAGACCATGAAGATGATGATACCGAGCGGCGCTCGCATCGCCGCCACCGTCGACACCGTCGACGACATCGCTCACCCACACCACCAAATCCCCATGAGCCGGAGCCCCTAGACCCCGAAGCCGCATTTCGCGAATCTCTATTCGATGCCATGGCCGACGACGAGGGCGCCGCATACTGGGAGGGTGTTTATGGCCAGCCCGTCCACGTCTATTCTAACGAGCGTGTAGGGCCTACGGGCCATTTGGAGCAGATGACAGAAGAGGAATACGCAACTTATGTGCGCCGGAAGATGTGGGAAAAGACGCATGCCGGCTTGCTTGAGGAGCGTGCCCGCCGCGAGGGCGCAAAGCAGCGCAAAGCTGAGGAAGACAGCCGTGCGCAGAAACTCCAAGAGGATATGGAACGCAGCATACGACGTGGCGAGGAGCGTAGACAACGTCGACGCTGGGTACAGCGGTGGGAAGACTATACAACGGCCTGGGCAGGCTGGGACGGCACGCCCGCGACGCTTGCATGGCCGGTGGAGAGCGGTCACGTGGATGATGTAGAAGAAGCGACAGTACGCAAATTCTTCGTCAACGGTCTGAACCCGGAAGAAATTGGAGAGAAGTCATTTGTAGCGAAGCTCAGAGATGAGCGCGTGCGATGGCATCCGGACAAGATCCAGCAGAAGCTGGGAGGACAAGTGGACGAGGAGACGATGAAGAGTGTGACAGCTGTTTTCCAGATTATTGATAAACTCTGGACAGACAGTCGGCCTAAGGCGTGATGAAGCCTTTTAGCAACTATACTCTAAGGATACCCAGCGTTGAACAAACATGGATAAAGGAACAAGATACCTCATGCCCGAATTCTTTGAGACGTGCCGTAAGTCAGGCATCCCTTTGAAAGAGCAGAGCATTCTGGTGTTGTGTCTTGATAATGGTGCCCCAGCGGGGTTGGCTTCGTTCGAAAAGGTTCGACATTAGTTTACAGGGCTCTACTGTGTGATTTAACTTGGAGATGTATCGCAGCCATCTCGTCAGTGGAATAAGAATGAGCAAGGTCAAACACGAAAAAATCTTACAGTGATCCTGCGAGTCGCAGATAATTCTAGACTCAATAGGAGATTGAGACTCACTGAAATCTACATACTCAGGGGACGTCACGGCCTGAGCAGAGATATATAGGATGGGGTTACTACCCAGATAGCTACTACTCAGTTACATCTCTAACATCAAAACGAAGTTAATTGAAAGAGTGAGGGACTGGAGCGATCTTAGTCCACCCTTTCTTCGAGACATTCGAAGCCTGTGTACATACCTCTCTACCAAGCTTTCAGCAACTTAAGCACTCTATCGATGACACTGAGGGATCTAGAACGGAAGTTGGCCATGACACTACACGATTGAAGAGAACTTGAAATATCTAGGCATAATTAGCAAAGTCTTGTCGTGTAGGTATAGTAGGTATAGTCTTATAAATAAGAGCGAGAAACAACAAAACTACATTCAAACCTATAGCTTCATTGCATCTTACTATATTATTTCTTCTATGTATTTTAAATTGTGTCTTAAACCTCATCAGTTTCCTTCGGTACTTATGGCTATCTTGGTTTCGCCGTGACTGGCTCAATTTCGAAACAACTATGAGACGTTATCTTCATGCGGCCCATTTGCTCTGCCGGCCAGTCCCTCTGGGAATATGGAAAGACTTCGACAAAGCCAATCAACGGCAGAGCGGTTTTCTGGAGATATTAAGCCGAAACGCCTAAGGCATACCATTCAAGGCAATCATGAGATATTACTGAAATATGGGATTGCTTTGCGGCGAGCTGGAGTGAAACAAAACATAAGCTAACTCAATCAAGGGAGGTCGAAACTATGGCAACGCGACTGTCTCAAGTTTTGCTTAACATGTGTGTTAGTTGGAATGGTATGTCTTTTGTTACAAGCCGTAGAGAGGATGTGAAAGTAGTAAATTTGATGTCTTTGTATAGGTATATCACCTATCACCACTGGAATGCACACACTGTACTGTATTGAATGGTAATTAACCCCTTTTCATGCAAGCACTGCACAGTGCAGAGCTACACAATGTCTGATCATCCCATTGCTACTCGTGCTGATGTTATTTACGAATGAGTAACGGAGCTCGTATAAGTTGCTGGGTCATATCATTGGCATTTACGAAGTAGCAAATGATATGCTGTTGACACCGCTGTCAGGCGTGCAGTTAATAAAAGAATACAGACATGGTAGCCATGGCGTTAGCTTACGACGCCTCGTATTCTTGGCTTGAGACCGTTGCAGTACGGTCATGCACGTCTCATGCCAGCCTTCAATGAGAGTAATTCAGACCAAAAGTTGGTCCAGGCAATTGAGAGGCTGAAACACATCAAAGGGTCAAACAAGCCAAGGGTCCAGCTTTGATTTCGAATATCAACAGTTCTGAAAATCAGATCGATTTTCTCGGAAGCCTAACTTGGATACACAGCCTTGGCTACTCCATATGACTATGTATACATGGTGTCTAAATATCCCAGAATAGACGCGTTCATGATAGAAAAGGGGTACATATGCCATTGTAAAAGCTACCATACAATGGTAGCATCAGACAAAAGCATCCTCCCTCCAAAATTCCAATTCCAGGTTTTCCCCCTTGACCGTGTTAGCGGCAGATGTGCAACGCTAACTAATTAAGATCCCGAGTCCCGCCACATCCTTGCTTGATCCAAAATGGTTGATTGGTCGAGAGTAAATAGGTGAAGACTCCATGTAGGCTGTTTTCATAGAATAAGGGTAAAGAATCGACCGTCTCGCTTCATTAATTGACGTAGTTTCTGTCGTATTGTACAAAGACCGCTTTACATGTTGGCGAAGAGAGCAGCACCACCCATGAGAGCACCCATGGCGACGGCAGCGGTGGGCATGGCACCAGCGTTGTCGCCAGTAGCACTGCTGGCAGCAGCAGCAGCGCTGCTCTTAAGGGCACCGGCCTCAGAAGTAGCAGCGGCGATCTTGGACTGGATAGCCTGGCTCTCGGAAGTACCAGAGGCATCAGCAAGGTCGGAGCTGAGAGAGGCAATCTCGTCATCGATGGCGCTAGAGGCACTGGCAAGAGCGCTGGTCACACTGGCGAGGACGCTGGACTCGGAGGCAGACTCGGAGGAGGCAGAAGCAGAAGCAGACTCCTCGGAGGCAGTGTCGGATCCGCTGGCGGTCTCAGTGGCGGTAGAGGCATCGGACGCGGTAGCAGTAGCACCAGAGGCGGAGTCGGAGGCAGATCCAGCAATTCGGGATGAAGCTTCATCAACAAGGGAGGAAGCACCCTCTGCTCGGGTGGAAAGATCGCCAATGATGGAAGAGGCCTCATCAGCACCAGGGATAGAGAGACTCTGGGCCTGTAAGATGTTGTTAATAATTTGCCCTTTCCACCTTATAGATTGAATCGTATTACCTGAGAGAAGGCAGCCAGGGCAGCGAGAAGAGTGACAGCGGAGTACTTCATGATGTCGGTGTTGTTGATGATATCAAAGTGATTTGTTTGTAAGTGAGTGATGTTTGGGATCTAACGGCCTGAGTTGGAATTGATTGGTAATGATGGATGAGAGGGAGGAAAACAAAAAGATAGAAGACTGGAGGTCAAGACGTTTTATGGACACAGAGAAGGCAGCTAGCCATGCCATCTTGGCTACACCCTTTGACGATGGCCTCTATGGCCACACCCCTTCACCCCGGACTGCCCGCCCTCACTCCGGGGCTTGGCGATTCGTATGTTGGAGCATGGTGGAGGCATGTCTCTTAGTAGTTAGGTCATAGATCGATACAGCAGCGGAACTGGATCGGACCTCAATCTCAAGTATCTGGCCGTACCTAGGTACTAATGTTTCCGACACTTGACTGATGTCAGTCGAGACGCCGCTGCCGGCCGTACCGGTACCTCCGTAAGATATACTGTACTGCAGATCTCGTCTAGCTCCGAGCTGTGCGCTGAATTAGACGCATTGTTTGTTCAGACGGCTGTGAGTGTTTCCAAAGTGCAATGCTTCAGCTGCCCCTAGCGTATGCAAGGACGTAGTCACCCTGCGCATGATTTCCAGAAATAAGCATACATACTTTGTTTGCAGACACAACTGAGCCTCGAGCCCACGCGGCATGTCTTGAATTCATGGTACTGGTCAGTACGATAGGGTGTAGGGTCCAAGTTACGGGAGCCACTTCACTATGCATTCGCTCAGTTGTGGAGGTAGGCACTCTTTCGAAACGGCCGACTTTCGATGTTCAAGCTTGCGAGTGAGTACCTGCATAATGTTCCGCGACCAGGAGGTTCAGTGCCGTTCTCCGAACCTGTATCAGAAAAACCGGAATTTGAGTAGCAGTTGATATCAGAGAGAAGAACCGGGAATTAGGAGCCAAGAATTGTCCCAGGGTGTCGTTTCTTGGCTACCAGGTATACCCAAAGCCATGATCCATCATCATTCATCATGATTTCGCGCAGGTGCTGTAACAGGTGTGCTCATAGCTAGCTCTTCTCTAGTGCTGGTACTGGCCGCTTCAAACACCCGTCCAGAAGCGTTAGACGAGATTGAGCCAAGCGATATGGTATGATTGGAGGCAACGAATCGGAGCGATTGGTTCAAAGCAAGAGCACAGTTGGCGAAGCCGAATCCGTGAAGTTTGAAAGACCAACTTGTTCTGACGTTGTAGACTAAACAGAGAGTGGAGTTGGAGCTGGCAGAGTCCACATTGTAGGTCAGCCACGCTCGCCACAGGATCGGCTCTTCCACAGCCACACCGGCCAAGCAGGGCGAAAGAAAAGTCTAGGAATAGACGCTGGACCTTCCTGATGGTTGCTCTAGGTAGAGCTACGATAGAAATCCGATAAATACATTCGCTGGTAGCTGATACCTTGAGCGACTCAACGATATACGTTTCGAATAGATTAGGCTCTATACGTACCATTTATACTGCAACTATGTACATATGATTTCCGGACTTTTTCTTTCCATGAAAGGCGAGTTACCCAGGTAGGTAAGTGCTGGCAGGGCGGACCTGCCCTGAAAGGTGAGTCCTGGAAGCCTGAGCATAGCAACAACCCCCGGCATCGCCTTCTCCCTTGGCTCTTGCTCGTACTCTTGCCTGCCATTGCCATCTGTATCACGTAATTATAGCTGGCTATGTGCGTCACAGTGGAGCTTCCAACGCTCCACATTTTGTTTGTAGCTGTTGCGCTGGGACAAGAGGCAAGCATGAGCCCTACGGCAGTCTCGTCCGGGATGCCACCGCTCGAGCCCTTTCATTGGTAGACTTAACCCTGCACTCGTATAATTGTCGTTCTCCAGATCAACCAACAGCCAGGAATTGTCATCACTGTAACAGACGAGACAGACAAGATTGGCCACGCAAAATGCCACCCTACACGGCTGTACTGCACTGTACGCAATGCATCTGCTGGAAGCCAACATGCGACATAAAAAACACCCATCCCAATGGACTATCATTGTGGCGTCGAGAAAACGTACATCTCTGAAACAGAGTATGAGACATCCAATCAAATTTCGAACCATTTGTCGAGAGAAAACCTTACGTTCCCTTCCCTCTGGCTTCTTCCAGCCTCTGCAAGTCCATGGAAAACTCAAAGCTCTGCTCTTGACCGCAAGCAAACCAACATGGAAGTTGTTCGAGAAGCGCCCAAAGTCGTTAGTGCTGAGGATCGACTGATGTACAGCATTCAATGCAACAGTGGAAACTCCCGGCGACAAGGTAGCCCTGGGCTGTCTATCAAACTCCGCTACGATTTGACTTTGCCAGCTGCCAGCATTGCATTTATCGAACATCAAGTGCAATCGCAAATGAAAGACCAGCAGGGAAAACAAGCCCAGCTCCAGGAATGGCCTGAGAAACCTGGTCTCACATCCAAATCGACTGAATAGGAAATCGATGCTCACTATCCATTATCCTTTTGTCTCTAGTACCTGAGTACCTGAACGCGCGGCACGCGACATCCAGCCAGAACAGGCGGAAGCTGTTTAGCTTGCAGAGCTAGCAAACGGTACACTACCTTGGCAATACATTAGCCTCTAAGAGATCAACCGCACACAAGCAGCTTTGAGCACCATCGATTAGGGTGTCACTGCAGAAAGAACTTTGTCGTCAATGCTGAGTTAGTCAGGTCGATCCCCCAAGATGGCAGCCAACAGTTTCTGACTCAAGTGAGATCCAAGATTTGGAGACTTGTACAACGCAAACAATCTGTACCTACTCGTACTCCAGCGTTACCCCATTTCACAGCTCCCCCTGTCGTGTCCGGCTCGGCTTCAACGCCACACACGCCCCCAGATGTCCCCACATCAGCCCCATCTCGTCTCACTCTCGCCATCTTTCTCAGTGCTTCCATAATATTTCGTTGCCATGTCCCCGGCTTGGCACCTTGGATCGCCATTTCGAGATTCACTGCCTTGGTCAACAGTCTTGGCCCAATGCTAGCCAAGCCTATACCAAGCATGGTCTATCGAATAACCCCAACTACTTTCTCAGCCTCGGTTCTGACACCGCAGCCGACACCGCCTCTCATCGAGATGCAATGGGTGGGCTGATGAGACAATCCGTGCTACAGCGGCCTGGCTCAACGTCCGTTCCATCGCCGCATGGCCTTTGACAAAAGGGGCCGCCTCGCTTGGCAACGAAGCCAAGGCAGAGACAGCAAAGAAACAAGCTCACGGACTGCGATACAAACGGAGAGAAATGGTGTGTAGCATATGAAGCAATGCCACTGAGATAAATTCCGATTGCCTGTGTCATCACCCTTTCCGTGTTCAGTACCGAACCCGGAGGGAGTATCATCGACATTGGTTGCTAACCCCAAACGCCAATCACATCCGTGACCCCCAATAAGACAATCCGTTCAAACAAACACTCCTTAGATATTCATCCTCAGACATCTCTGTATGGTGAGATACCCTTCTTGAGTTCCTCCACTATTTCAGCCGCCTCCAACGCGCTACGAGCCTCAAAGTCATACCGCTTGCTTTCCGTCGCTTTGTACACCACAAGCTATTTTTGGAGCCGTTAGAATCATATACAACTTTTTAATTAGAGACTGGAAACCCACCTTGACATTTGTGGGGTGCTTCCGGAGTACTTTGCACCCGACTACGTTGCTGAAATGTACCGTTGTTGTCTTGCCTGCGCCGTCGTGCAACGCTTTGCCGCCAGACGCTGGCATGATATGGATGTACTCACCGTCAATCACTAGGATGCGTTCGCTCATGCCTACAATTCGCATTGGCTGCTTGCGCCAGACCGTATACTTCTTGTAGCTGGCATTGCTAAGCTCGTCATGCTTCAACGATTCTCGCGCCAAAGGATGGCTTCCCACCATTGGCATTTGCGACTTTTTGCTGCGTTTTTGCATGGACTGATCGGACAGCGGCAGCATCTTGGGCGACGAGCTGCCCGGCGACCCGGTAATCGTTAGCGGTCCATCTGTTGCAAATCGTCGTCTGTACAGTTCTAGATCTGAGACATTGCCGATGGACGATACTGGCCGGTCAATCATGACCACAGCTCCCGACCCAGGTAGTTTGAGTACATGGTTGGCTTTGTCTAGTTGTCTCTTTCGGCATACCATGTCCAGCACTTCAGCCAAGTAGGTATCGGTCATCACATCAAGTGTCACCATCTGGCCTGGCGCTATATCTGATGACATGATGTGGATTCGAAGCAGTTTCTGCTGTCCTCGCGATGTATTTGGTGCTGCAGCAGGTGCCTGTGGCATATCTGCTGGAGGTGCGTTCGATCGATATGTTGTTGTAACGATGGGATTTTGCCTGGGGCGGTTTGCCAGGAAGGAGTTGACATTCGGTCCTGGAGTTCCTCGAGGAGTTGCATCCTCATCTGGCTCTGCCGAGTTGAGAGACACACCACCGCTGCTATCTTGCGAGGTCACTGGCTCCTCTTCTTCATCCTCCTGGGGTGTAAGTGCCTTGTTCTCGAAGAACTCATCTTCCGAAGCTTCTGCCAATGCAAAATCGTCGTAAGCCGTCGAGTTCGACCGCATGCGACCTCCACCTCGCATCGCAGCATTGTTGACCGTAGTAAAAGATGTCAACGGTTTTGTCCTCTCGAAAGGAGGGAAATCGTCGTCAACTTCACCACCTTCTTCAACCATCCGTAGAGTCCACCAATTGATGTTAAGCTTCTCTTTGGGTATAGAGGGCTCCAGCTTCTCCTCATTGTATCGGTACAAGCTCAAACCAATGAGATCGGCAACCGTCACTACCCGCTCGGCGCCTTGGCCATCATGAACGCGTGGTCGAATGAGGACCTGGAACGGTTTGCTTGGCGTTTTCGAAAAGGGGGAATATATGCGCACAGCGATAGAGCCTTGTGTACCCTGTCCGCTGAAATGGGCAAATTTTTGGAAGGGAATAGTTGGTTTCTTATCCTTGGCCTTGAGCGCGGCCGATAGCAAACTCTTGGGCTGAGCCACACTCGCGGGCCTGATCATGCTCATCGGCCTGGGAGGCGGCAAGGCTCCAAGAACGATGGGGTGTGTTGGTGGCTTAGATTTGCGAATCGTGGATTGTCGCACGAAGTTCTTGGGCGGTGTTCCCACGAGCTGACGAGTAGGGGATGCATTAATAGCATTCTCAACACCATCGAGGATCGACGCTGAGTCTATACTCTCGGCGTAGTCATCAGACATGTCTGAAGCCTCATCGGAGTCTTCATCCTCCTCTGGCAGGAGAGATGTATCGGCTCGATGGATACCAATTGAAGGTTCCTCCAAAATTCTGGCCTGAAGTTTTGCAGCCCTTGCTGCAACGCGAGCAGCCTCCCGATGCCTCTGGACAGTTGGAATATCGATTTCGTTTTCAGAAGATATCTCACTGCTAGTGACCGTGTCTCTTCGTGGTCTCTCCTGTACCGTTCCCAATGCTGACTGCGAGCCTCGGCGAGGGGCCCGTGGAGAGGTGGTTCCGACTTGGCGTAGATTCGTGTTCTGGAGTGGTGACGAGCCCGCTCTGTGTCTGACCGGCATCTTTGCGAACTTGATTTGTTGTGCGGCTCTCTGATCTGTATCATCGTCGCTCTCGTCACTTAAATCGCTGCTATCCTCCTCTTCCATCTGCTCGCGACGCCTGCGCCGCCTGGTAGCCATACCCGGACCCATAGTATCCGAACCGCCCGCGGTGAGCATGCCTCCATCTTCCTCCCCGTCTTCAAGCGTGAGACCGGCCTGTTTGGGCGCCTGGAAATATTCGGAAGCGATCGCGGTAGGAATCGGGGGTGAATGCGTCCGCTTGTGGTGGGACGAGTTGGGCCGCCAGCCAGCGGCTTTGAAGGGGGCCGAGTTAATGAAGCCATCGTTGACGGCGAGAAGACGCTCTCCCACTCCGTCTGCAATTTCGTCGAGGTAGCTAGTGCGGAGCTGATAGGAAACCAGTCTGAACAAGACGTCAGTATATCAATTTGGGTAGGTTATTGGCGATATGGACGCACTCTTCGAGTTGAATGACAGACATGATAACGGCTTATTGGGCGCGATTGTACCACGCCAAGAAACTAGAGATAAGTCAAAGATCAAGTGACTGTTTCTACATGTTTGTCATCCTCAAAAAGATATTAAATGTTGCAGAGATCGAGGGGTCAGATACAGTTCATTGTATGCGACAAGCAGTGGGGTTGTACATTAAGCTCAGCCTCGCCATGTGGATGTGGCTGCACCTTGGCACGGGCCACCAGAAAGGCCAAAGTGGGGCCATTCAACTTCATGTCGCGAGGCTCAACTTTGCGACTCCTTCAACTTTCATCTACAAATCAACCTATCATCCCCATTAACCACCATGGGTCTTGTCGACTATTCCGACTCAGAGGGCTCAGGCTCCGAAGCCGAGGTCCAAGCCCCTACAAAGACCGCCCCTAAACCCTCCACATCATCATCCAAGAAGCCATTCCAAAAAGTTGTCGACCGATCCAACCCCGGCAAGATTGTTGTCAACCTCCCTCAACTCTCAAACGACAAACCACAGACCGAAGAACCTCCGGCAAAACGGACAAAAACTGCTGGTGGAGGTCGATTCTCCGGCTTCAACTCGTTTCTACCAGCACCCAAGAATGCGAACAAGCCCAAGCCTGCGACTTCGAGCAGTGCGCCAGCGAGGCCAGGCATTCACTTCAAAACGAGCGCCGCCCCGGGTTTCAGCAGAGATACGGGGGATGATGAGAACAATTCAAGCGAGAATGCGTCAGAGGGTATGAGCTTGCCTCCGCCAAAGGCTGCCGCTCAGCCATACATTCCTGAAGGACAGAAACCTGCCGACGAAGTGAAGCTTGTGGGCAAACCGTTAATGTTTAAGCCTCTATCGGTGGCGAGGAACCCGCAAAAGAAGAAGAAGTTGAATTCCGGGGTGGCAAAGCCAACGCCAGTACCTCAGCAGGTCCAGGCTGAATCAAAAGAAACTAAGGCAGCACCAGCGGCCACACCAGCTGCCCTTCCGAAGAATGTCTCCTTGTTCTCTATACACACAGAAGAACCTTCTGAGCCCACAGAAAAGAGCAACACCGGTACTTATGAACCCATGTTTGCGACGCAGGAAAGCTCATTAGCCTATGATGAGGGCGCATATGGTGACTATGCAAGCCACGCACAAACTGGCCCATCAGCAACTACGTTACCAGGTGCCGAGTCCTTGGACACGGTGGTAGACGACCTCAATCTGACAGCTGCTCAACGGCGAGAGCTCTTTGGCCGAGGTGGACTAGGAAACCAAGCAGCCAAGAAGGTTATCAACTTCAACATGGACAAGGAGTACCGGCATAACGAGGAGATCCGAGCTGCAGGAGAAGAACAGATCCACAACCCCGTGCGCTCGATCCAGAGCGGCGGAAAGCACAATCTACGCCAGTTGGTGCAGAACGTGCAGAACCAGCGCGAAGCTCTCGAGGACAGCTTCGCCAAGGGGAAGAGCAATCGAAAGGAAGCTGCAAGCAAATACGGATGGTGATGATAATGATACCCAGATTTTATGTAAGGCATTCAAGAATGATAATATTTATTCTCTTTTATTTTCGAACCCGCATATATCTACCGCATATATATACGCCGTACTCTATCTATACCTAACCCAAAAAATGCACAGTGATGAAGCATACAAACAAACCTACAGTTGAACGAAAGGGGGTGTCTCAAAAACAAAACCGCTTGCCATGCAAACCGGACCAGAACGGACCCAAACAAACAAAAGGAGAAATGGATATCAAAATGTTTCTACTCCAACCTTGCGACCACTCTGGAAGGCATTATCTGCCATCATGAAACCCCATTCTCCGCGTGTTGTGGGAGATATATCATCAGACTCATGAGGTGTCAACGGTCCAAACCTTGGCGATCCTGGACTCATGATAGGGGTGGGTGTAAGAGGACTGAAAGCGCTTCGGTTGACCGGTCCTGCGGTTAGGACCTGGTCTATCGTCGAAGGCGGCTCCCATTGTTGCATTGTAAAATACAATTGATCGGTTGGTCGTGCAGTGCGATCGCCATCTTCCTCCTCTTCCACTTCAACTTGGATTGGAATTTGGGTGGTGACCTCTGGTTTCTTGGGCTTCGGTCTGATTGCAGGCCCTGGAGTGAAATTGGTCTGCAGTTTGAGCAGAGGCTTCGGCGATGGTGTTTTTCCTTTGGTCACGGCAACACCTATCGTTGCCTCCTCTACTTCTTCCTCTTTATGGCGTTCTTGGAAATCGCTGATGGGCTTGATGGCCGGTTCAGCAAAACTCGTGAGGCCTGAGATACCGCCGTATTGCTCCGGTCCTCCATAAGCACGTCGATACATGCGATCCAGGTCGACGAGGGCCGAGTTCGACACGCTGAGCCAGTCGTAGGATCGGAGGATGGCGGTCTTGGAGACCTTTGCGCCGTTGGTGGCCAAGATGATGCGTCGGAGTTCGTCCACGGCGTCTTCGAGGCGGAGATGGGATTTCGTCTTGGAGTAGCTCGACAGGGCGCTCTTGAGGCTGTATAACCTGTCGAGTGACAGTATTGTGAGCCCCTCAGAACAGAAGAGGACCTCGTTCTGGATGATGGAGCTGTGGATGAGTTGATTTGTGAGACCGCAGGAAGATGGCCTGACAGCAGGTGAGAGCCACTCTGAGCTATGACTGGTTAGTTGAACCTTGTTCGTTAGAGGTATATCGTAGACAACTTACCCAATCGAATACTTCTTCTCCGTTTTGGCCAAGACCGAGTTGAGGATCTTCTCGGACCTGGGATGAAGCTCGTTGGTATGGATGAGGCGCATACCAAAGTTTGACGATGCGTTCATCATGGAGCTCATGGTATCTGTGGTAGTCGAAGAGGCGGTACAAGGTGTCATGGGAGGAGGAGACATAGGTGTAGAAGGTGAAAGAGGCCACCTGAACCGAGGACTAGAAACTTCGAGCGGAGGAACTTGGCCGGGCGAAGATATTCCACTTCGCGGCGAGTCCATCGACCGAAGGGATGCCGAAGAACCCTGCCGAATCAACGACTTGAGTCTCGACACAGGCCCCTGAGAGAAGTTGAAGCGGAGCCCGGGTGACATGGGCGTGGGAGTTGTTGGAGTCAACAAGCCCTTTGGCGGCACAACAGATGGGAGTTGATAATCGCGGCGAGCGACCACGAGAGTGATGTGCTGCGACTTGCGAGCGACACGGGAAGACGCGTACTCGAGAGCCGGTGCCATATGGGGCGGCAGGTGGTGAGCATCGAGTATTGAGGTACCAGCCTCGAGGGGGGACGAGATTCTGTCCTTGAGCGACATTGTTGGTGTTGAAAGTCGTGCTTCAGTAAAGAGGACGACGTGACCAGACGCGGAGCGAAGAAGACAAACAAACGACGGGTGAAACAGCAAGTGAAAAAGAACAAGAGAAGAGAACCGAAACAAACAAACAAAAGCCGCACAGCAGCTGTGATATCTTTTTCAAACCTGTTATCGTGAACCCGTCGTCGTTGTAACCCTGCCTCGAAAGGTTCAAAGGAAGAGAGGATGAACGGAAGACAGAGTATTAAAGAGACGGACTCATGTGAGCTTATTCTTCCCCGGACACCTAAAAAAAGAAAGTAGGTTGTTTATGTTTCACCCTCCAGTCAGTCACCTTCACACGTCCCAGGTGGCCTCCCACTTGGCGGCCCGCCTGATAACCTCGGCGGATAGGAATATGAAACGGAAGCGTGCCAAGATGAGTAAGGCTCCGACGCCATGTGTTGAAAAGGGGAAACGTCTCCTACGCTCATCATATCCCAGTATCGCAGTCAATAATAAGCGGTGTTTCTTTGGAACCCTCTGGATGGGCGAGGATGGCTTTGAGTGTAAGTGCCGACCCGTTATAGAATACTAATACGTCTTAGCTTGGAGATGTCGGCGGCTAACGTGCATTAGTGTCCCTCGGCTGCTATTTTGAGGTGCTGGTGGGGAAGCTGTAACGTTGTCTGATTGGATAATACTAGCCTTGTCCTTTATTTAGAAGTGGTGGGCGGCCAGAGGAGGGCTGTGAGAGGCTGGATACGTGTGAGAGTGTGAGATGAACCTGCAGATTGTGATCGAGCAGGGGATGACCAGCATTGCAGTAGTCACTCAGTATCTGTAGAAACTATTCGCAGTAAACGTTGATCAATGTCAGGAAATAAAACATCACATCACAGATCTGCCATTGACGTAGCATACCCAGAACCTGGTCTATCAAATCGGTCCCCTGTTCTAAAAACAGTTCTCTTCCACCCTTGTCCACTTCTGCCGCAGTCTGTTCCTGCGTGTTTTCCCCTTACAGTAGCTTCAAGACAAGATCTCTAGGTTTCCACAGATCTCGGCATTCATATGGCGCAAACCAACAGTTTTCAAACATAACCAGTACCTGACACTTACAACTCCATAAAACACCTGATCGTCAGTTTCGTGCTCTACTCATACTGCCAAGCCAAACGACAGTCTCACATCCATTGGTTTTGAAACCTCGTAGCTCTGACAAGAGACCAAACATAACAGCGTCTCGGAATACAAACCTGTCGTTTCGTTTCTATGATGCATGTTTCTAAACTTACGAGTTTTCGCATTCCAAGTGGTATCGTAGCATTGGGGCTAAGGCTGGCCGCCCATTCTGGCCGCGTAGCTAAAGATAGATGGCATTTTCTGCCAGCCGCCAGCCGCCAGCCAAGGCCATCCAACTCGTCATACTGTACTGTCTCCGCGAGATTAGATTTTCAGACCTTCTACAGTACCGAGGCGAGAAGTCATGTATGGCAAACCCTGGTCGGCGACCTTCCAATGGCTGTGTTGATGGCTGTCAAGAGGCTATTCATAGAACCACATGGCTTTGGTTCACCGCAGGAACACAACGGTAATGAGCTGAACTTGGAACCCAGGAAACGTGGTACCTTACGCCTGACACTGAGTCTTAACTCACTAAAGTGACTCTTGGATGTGACATCCGAGTGTTGTTCATACAATCATGTATTCATCAATCCGGCAGCCCTATCCATTAGCCGAGGAGAGTGTGGTGTCGCTCATTCTGGCCAAACCTGTACTTGACCCTTTCCTCTCTGAAGTCTGCCGTCGTCATGGTCCGTATTCTTTGCCCTGAGACCTATTTGCCCTGTGCGCCGTCACTCCTTTGCTATGCAATTATGCTCGGGAAACACTCGTTTCCGCCTTGGTTGCCGCAAGATAGATATCTTTGACCTGAGGCCATTGATCGCTGACTCTCCCTTTAGCTAGAGTGTGATAAACCAGAGCCCAAAAAAAGAAAATGAAAAAGACTGAGCCTCCGCTAACGCCTTTACCGTGCTGTATCCACATCAGCGTGTCCTGATTCTAAGCCTCCCGCATGGTTTCCTCTAAATCCCACGAGTCCATGCTCTCTATCATAACATCCGTTCCACATCGTTTAGCTCGTTCATTCCCTGAACGTTCATTTCCACAATGTCATCAATCTGTTCCGATGACCCGCAGGATCCTTCCCAGTCTTTGCCCAACGTCAGCCGTCACCTCAAGTCTGCTGTGATTGTATCGGAGTCGCTGAACGACTGTAACATACCGGACCCGTCTTCTTCCATTTCATCAACAATTAGCCTGCGGAAAGGATCCACGACATCTGCTGCACGCGTTAGTCATCTACCGAGCATGGTGCTGTAACAAATCCCACATACCGTCCTGCATTGCGAGAAATTCCGTGTCTAGCTCGCTTTGTGTATCTGGATCCATATCCACAGCTTCCGCACATTGGGCGATCAAACCCAGAAACTTATCCGCAATGTCCCGGCTCAGATAAGCCCTTTTGCGGACATGATGCTCTTGGAGATATTCCAAACACGCAAGTCCGATCTGTTTCACTGTTTGCTTGATGTCTTCATGATCACTCCAGCTACCATCGCCGTCACTGGGGGTAGTCTCAGCCAGAACCTCGAGCAGCTGACGATCCAGAAATAGTTCAGTGTTGGTTCGGACGATCTGGTCTGGATATGCTACGAGAAAGGGTACCCATTTTGGCACTCGATCGAGACTGAACGACCGGACTGACTTGGTAAATTCTTTGTCCTGCTGCTTGAGGTTCAATGCAGTTGCGAAGAAGCGCAGAAAGTATACACCTTCAGTGTTTTGGAGGCTTTTCGTCTGTAGGAAAATATGATGGACCATGGCTGTGGCGTTGTTGAGCAATTCTGTGCTTTCAATGTAGGCGCTGGCTGCCCGCAGGAACGGATCCATGGCTTGTGTTGAGGTTTCGCCCCGGATGCATTGCTTCAAGGTTTCGAGTATCCTTCTGTCCATGGCATCACCCATTCCCGCCAGAAGGCGAATGATCCTGTCGCAATGTCCCTGCGCCTGATCAAGTGCAAGGAGCTTCTCAACAAACAGGCTGGTATCGGAGCCGTTCAAGTCCTGGTATATAAGGTTAACCTCGTTAGACGTCCAGCTGAAGGGTACCACCATCCGTGCTAGCCGTTCCGTTGGTTCATCATCGATAACCTCGGGTCCTATCACAGGCTCCAACCTCTCCAGTAGGTAGTGGGCTAGTGCGATGATTGATAGGTACGAAGGGGGTTTTGTGTTGTTGGTCCGCCGGATAACGCTATGCAGCATCCTGGCCCAGTTCCCGGTGAGCTCTTGCAGCGGATCAGCCGAGATCATCTTCAGGGTCTTGGCCAGGTAATCTGCTGCCAGGACATATCCAACTTCACGATTACCGAAGCGAGCAAAATTTAGGACAGCCGCGAAGTACTCATCCCATGCTCTAATGTGGATGTGGAAGAATTTCCAGAGGTGACCGAAAAGAGCCATCACGTCATCAATTACAGAGCAATGAGAAACGGCGAGTGCAAGATTTTCATCTCCATCAGGATCAGAGACTGGACTGTCCAAAATCTGTGGATCGTAAACGTTAGGCAAATCGGTGACCTTCTTGACCGCAGCAATAAAGCTTTTGCTAATGAAGCTGCGTACTCCTGGGTCCGGATTCCGTTGAAGCAGGGCACGAAGTGCATCACGCCGTCGGCTGAAGTAGTGATAGAAAGAGAAAGCACAATCGTGACAGGAGGTGATTGCGTCGGCGATGGTCTTAGAGAATGAGAGGAAGTCTGGAATATCCCTCGCTCTCGTGATAACTTGGTCCATGTGGCTCACTAGAGTTTGCATGGCCAAATCCTGGAGCCCGTGCTCTTGTTGGTGTCTAGCCATGAAAACGTTGATACTCTGATTAGGATCGTTGATCTCATCGGGATTTGAGCAGTGTCGCTGTGATTGGTGAAACAGTCTCTGGACGAGTCTGATGTTGCTCTGATCATAGATGCAGTGACGACGGAGAAGGACTGTGTTTTCGCCCAGGATGTGATCTTCGAGATCATCTGACAGCGGTACACGGAGAGGCGCTGGGACACCAAGACTCGTCATTTCCTCCTGCTCAGCACGCAGAGACGAAGCACGTTGATAGAATAACATGTAAGCGCTGTATGTCTTGTCGTACACAACACCGTTCGTGTCATACAAAGGACGGTGGTCGGGGCCGCCAAATGTCGAGTTCTCCATATACGAAGGATCCCACTGCGTCACCATGTCATCGTTAAACTCAACCCAAGTCGGTCGATCCGCTGAAGAAGGTCGCTCGCGAATGTAAGAGTAGTAGTGCCCGGACTCAGCGGTGCCCGAGTGGACAAGCACGCCAACCAGTTCGAAAATATCCTCCCCAGTGTCGTTCTCTGGGTTACTGAGATGCTCGATAGTGTATGGACGCATGTCAATCCGACTTGGAAACGAGAAATAATCGTTGATCTTGCTCCGTTGCAAGGTACGCAGGTTGAAGTCAAACCTCTTCAAATGGAAGATGACGTTGTTGGGAATGTCTTTCAGACAGGCCCTGGAGAAGATTAGCTACTGACGACGAGGGTGATGACGATAAGTGACTACCTCTTGACTGCATCGACGTGACGGTCGCACGTTGAACACTTGTACTTGTTGTCTTGTGCCTTAGTTAGTGATTGACTCCTTTTGGGCAGCGGAGAAGTTAACATACCTCCTTCCATGATCTCGCCATCCACATATGCCTGAAGGCTATCCGCCAGTGTGTTTTTACCTTTGATATCGCATTGAATGGCAGAGAAGGGTTCAAGCCGTTCCGAGATATGTTCACACTCCTTCGATTTGACCTGTTGCACAATCTGGCCACTGTAGAACGACTTCATCTTCCTTTTTTCATCATGGCCAAGGAGTTGCCCCTCCCAACGGTCAAAGAGCAGGTTGTAAAACTCATCTACATCCATTTGATTGTGAATGTCGATCAGTGTATCATCGTACGTCTTGATGGAGTTAACAAAGTTGGACGGGTCGATGAAGCGGCGATAGCTCTCCTGCATGTATCCGAATAATTTCTGGGTATAGAAAAGGAGCTGCTGGCTATTTGCGGGATCGCGGATACGCGAATTGAGAACAAAGCGCCGAAAGCCAGTATTCATGTAAAGCTGTGTTAGCAACGAATTGAGATAGCATGTGTTGGACAGGTTCTGCAGTCCCACATAGCCACATGGAGCACGGAGTGCCTTGAGTGGTTCGAATTGGTAGGAGAGTTCATAGAGGTACGGTTCATCTGGATCAGCTGTCAGCGATTGTGATGTCGATGCAGCGCAGGACATGCCGTCGTCGTCGTCATCCCAGAACGGCACTTGCTCATTGAGCGCTTCTAGGACAGCCTTCATCTTATCCTTGTTGTGCTTAACAAGGTTGAACACCACGTCGCAAAGCTTTGCTCGAGTTTCTCCATTAAGAACAACTCTAGGCACAGGCTGTCCACTCTGCTCACGCTTAGTAGGGTACAACTGTCTCCAAAGCAGTGACATTGCGAGATCGCTAAAACCAGTTAGAGGATATTCAGCATGGTGATGGTTTTGATTGCTTACTCAGGGAGTGTTTCGGACCTGGCGACAGAATTATCGAGTTGTAGACACAGGTGTAAAAGCGATGATATGCCTTTTGCGTAGGAGTCCTCGACGCCTGATGACACAATAGTCTAGTAATTCAAATGGTCAGTTTGTTCATTCACACCAGATCGACATGATGGTAGCTCACCTCAGTTGACGTATGCCCCAGAAGAAGCTGGCTAGTTTGAGACGCAAACACGGGAATATTCAACAATCCAGGTGCCCGCGTGTTAATTCTCACCAGCAGAAAATGGGCCAGCCGAAAGAACTCTTCACACTGATGTGGAAACTTAGCTGTCTGCAACACAAGGTCACTGACAATTGTCCAAAAGTACTGTGCCAATGGGCTGTCCCGGGGTCTATCTGATACCCCACTAGTAGCCTCATCGGTAGAAACCGTGTGATCCATGGCAGAAAAGAGTTCTTCGATTAGTTTGGAAGCGAGTGATCTGATAGTGTGACGAGGATCAGTGAGCATAAGACATTCCAGAATACTGCCGAAATCGGGGTTCGTGCTGAGTTTCGTCCAGAACTGGTCATCAAGCATGCTCAGTCGAAGACAAATAGCAAGTGTGCCCGCTACAGCAGGAGAAGGTGCTTCGCCGGTACATTTTGCAGCATAAGATAGGATCTCGACCAGCCGAGCTGGTTCGGGCATGACGAGGTTCTTCGACGCAGCCGATCCTCTCGGAGTGTCAATTCCTATGGCGGTGTCAGATTCAGTGGACTGTTCAATCTTCTGCAACTTACTGTCTAAAAACCGCCGAAAAGCATGCAGTAAAGCACAAGTGAGTCTCAGACGCAGAGACACCGAAGCTCGATCAAAGATATTCTCATCTGAGATGGCCTGCACGATGAAGGACATGGATGTTCTGAGAGTTCTAGGATACGGTGCGAAATGAGCCCCTTCGTCGTTCGGTGCATTATCTGGATCATGATCACTGGTGACTCGACCAGGGAAAGAAGTTTCTGTGTACTCAACCAATGCATGCACGGCGTAAAGAGATTTGAAAGGTTGTCCAGAAGGAAAAACATCTTTGTAGGACGCTGTTTCGTTGTCGATCAACTTGGCAAGATGACCATCTGTTGGTAATTTGACCAAGAAGTAGTAGATCTGAAAAAGTTAGTCTGATACCTTATACTATATCTGAATCGCTTACTTCTTGTGCAAGTGTCTCTTCCATGCTCAAGTATTCCCACATCTCATCGAAGTGGGCAGAAATCTCAATCTCGAGTGGAGAGGCACCCGGCTTAACCCCGTTAGAAAGAGCCGGGCCAGCCTCCTCGCGTCTGACTAGAATGAGACCATCATGGACACACAGGTCTTCCAGTGACTTGCAGATTTCTTGCTCGGTTGGTAGGAATGGTCGACCTCTGTAGTAGACTCGATAATTCTCGAAGCCGGTCTCTTGCCGTAGGCTGGCGAGGAGCGAAGCTGCCGTATTGCGTTTTCCAATTACAAGTGGCTTAATATCAGTCTGCTGGTCGCCATCAAAAGATTGGTACTTAAGTTCAGCAGAATCTCCTTGAACCTCATGGGTTGCTTGAGGAATCAATGTTCCCAAGTCAGGCGCGGATAAGAGTGGCTTTGTCTGATGCGCTTCCAGAACATATCGTAATAGCTTCAAAGACCGGGTAAAGATCCTCTCTTGTTGCTGCATCTGCTGTTCTGTGGCAACAACTACCATGGCCTCATCGTCGCCACTAGCAGTGTTTTGGCCGGAGGTTTTGATTGTCTTGGCCGCGTCTTTCAGCTGCTGTAAGCATCGGCCAACTAGGGCTAGATGAATTGATCGTGTCCGCTGAACAGGATTCGAGGCAATGTACCGATTTTCGATATAAACATCGACGGCAAGGGTTCGAATAGACCTCTCCACCAGGGCCCCGTCATCAGCCTCAAGAACCAAGCGCCATAATTGTTCAATGCCGCTTTCAGCAACTGCGTCCTGATCATCGAGAGCAAGATCTGATTTCTCATTGAGGCGTGGGAGAATCTCAGCTCGAAGGAATTCCAACATACCTTCGCAAAAGTACTCGGAAGAAAGGTCTGGGAGATAGTGGGACAAACATGTCTGAAGGAAAGGATTGACAACGTTGATTCTCCGGTTGAGATTATTCAATATGCCCCAGCCCGCCCTTCTGTCTTCAAGCGAAAGTGAAAGCGGCCCAACCAGCATATCCCAGAGTTTGACGCCCAAATCTTTGGTGATCGTTTGCGGCTCCATTTGTATGAGGTTCGTGATGAATTCCCTCCGAGGATGGTTGATGGGACTACAGAGGACCATTTGAGCCTCCACTGCTCGTCCAGCCTCGACTGCATGTTCCAGTTCTTCCACAATAAGTCTTGTCAAGTCGTGCTCCTCTACTAATAGGTGCAACTCTCCGACCATAGCTGATCGAATTGTTATGGATAGACACCAGAGGCTCCCAAGGGTGGTAATGGACTTGTTTGCAATATCTTCAAGACAGCTGAGGTACAATTGTCGACGCCCTTCGCGGTCCGGCCCGTATGATAGGAGATCCTTGAGTTTCTGCATCGCCGCTTTCTGCAAATCAGGGTGCGTTACTTGCGACCCAGACGTGCAAACTGATGACTCCCTCAGTAATCGTAGACATAGATTGTATGGATGGAAGCTGAGGGTCTGCTGATTCATACTAGACCTCGAAACCATGTTTACCATGATGTTTTCCCAAAGGATTCGGGCAGCGGTTGTAAAATTGTCCACTGGGAGTGCCTGAAACTTTTCGCAGAATATCAGAAGACCCTGGTAGTCAAAGAGGTTGACGATATTAGCAACCATGCGGGTAAGAGCATCGGCGGTTCGAGGATCTTGCCCAGAGGTGATGCCCTGCCACACCATGTCAATGTGCTCCTTGCGGTACTTCTTGGTCACTATTATGAAACCAACGATGTTGGCACCTTCAAGAGTGATTTCAGGATGACAGTTGGAGCCCAAAATGTACTCAATAAGCCCAGTTTGGAGCAGATAATCGGCGATGTGTCCGACATGGGCACTGCTTCCGTCACCATTTTCGGAATGCCGTCTCCAAAATTGTACGAGCTCTTGGCACATGGATGTTACACCTAGGACACGAAGTTGCATTTGGCTCGACCGTATGAGCTTAATCAAGATTTGAAGACGCTGTTCCCAAGCGATCGAGTCGATAGTGTAGTCGGCAGGGATTTCGGGGAAGGCAGCTTGATGCTCTTGGAGTAAGCGAGTTGCAGCCTCATGATCACCTCGAAGACTTGTCTTGATCATACTCGTGAAAGCTCGAACGCTGTTAGCGACGTTATCAGCAATCAGCTGGGTTGGCCGCTTTTCGATCATCCTGTCAAGTGTTTCATAGGCAAGATTGTGCAAAACATGGCCAACCTCGAGTCGTTGCTTAGCCTTTGGAGCAATATCCGAAAGGTTTAAGCTGAAGACTGCATCGGCCATGATATCTGATGCTATTTGGCAGATCGGGCCCAAATCGTTAGTCAACCTGGGAAAGGCTGGAACAAAGTCAACCAAGCCCTTGGTCAGCTGCAAGAGACGGCTGAGGCTTCCTCCTGGGCTGTCTTGGTAAACCTTGATGAAGTGCGAGGCATCGCCCAAGTGCGAAGACGTAAGCTCGGTGTAGCTGGTCCGATCGCTGTTGAATTGCGGCTGAGTTATCGAGTGCAGATGTTGAAGATAATTTGGAGAGAGCAGGTCAGGGGGTCGTCGACCCTGAGCTGTCTGTTCCACTACAAGTTTCTTGATGGTGAGAAGATCCAGAGTGACAAACCATGCTGCCAACCTGGAGAACCCAACAAAGAAGGCCCCAGTAACCTCTCGCAACGTTTCTTCCTCGAAAAGCGGGGGTCTGAACATCAGTCAGCACTGAGAATTAGTGAATGATATGTTGGACTCACCTGTGATAAGCCATCGCAGAAACGATGTTTGGGAAAGCCATCCAGAATGAAAAATTGAGACGACATGAGTCCGTTCCAGACTGGTGGTCCACATTCCTGGCGTATTCAAGATACTGCTCTAGCCATTGTTGTAGTTTATGAAGGACTGTTGCCTCGATTGGGGATTCTGCGTTGTTCAGCATCTTGGGCTTTATGGGAGAAGAATGGTACGCCTTACGATTTGATAGATAGTTAGTGAGCCGCGTCGCCATTCCTTCTAATGTCTCATCAGGCTCCCTGAATGGGAAATCACGAATTGGGTCGATCAAAATAGGGTCATCTCCAACTATCGAAACACCAACACTCTGGCGATCAGATATCATATCGTCATCTGATTGCACGGTGATGACCTCGATAGGCGGACTCGCTGAACGTGACAAGCTTGAGCGCGGGGTATCAACGCTTTGAGGAGGAGCCGGTACCATCTCAACCTCGGAATCCTCAACACTCTCTTTTATTTGGTCGTTGGCAGCATCAGTCCTATTCTCAGCCGCAGCTGGCTGAGCCACAGGTGAGGGGGAAGGTGGCGACGAAGATGAATCGTTCTGGGGCGCGTTCCTTAGGTTGAGGGTGACCATACTAGATGGTGGTTCTGTTGGAGGATCGCACATGGGAGAGCCAGGTTCGGGAGTCTTGGGCGCGACGGGATCTGATGGGGACTCTGCAGCCGAGCCAGGGCGAAGCAAGACAGGGTCGGTGTCGAGAGTGGTGGAGCTGGAGGAGTCGTGAATTGGATTCACGGTATCGAGAGAAGTTGTGGGAGACCCAGAAAGGGAAGTACGTCGGCGTTTACGAGCTGAGATATCGCCGTCATCAAAAGGGTTCGGCCGGGTCGAGCTGGCTTCAGCGGAGACAGCACGATCTAGGAGGTCGGGAGATCTCGAGGCTGGATCCATCGGAGTCGTGGAAGGAAGGAGTTGACGGGGACGAAGCGTGGAGGTGTAGAGACGTCACACCGTCGCGAAAGACGCCCCGGCGATAGCTGCACAAAATTAACATGTGGGTTTGATAGAAGTGTGAGATGTAGCGGGGCGAAGCAGCAAGATTCCGAGCTCGAAACGAGGTTTCAAGAGGGAATCAGAGCCAAAGCGCAAGTGTGGGGAGGGACGGAAAAGTAGACAAAGAAGAGTGCGAGCAAGAGACTCTGGTGTATGAGACCAGATGAAAGATTGCCCAGAAGAATGTTTTGTTTACTCTTGAGGCTCAGAAGTGGGATGCAGATATGGAGGATAAGGCTTTGAGATGGATCTGAGGATAAGGTAGCCCAGGATATGGGGGAGCATGGATTGGCAGGGCGCGGTCGCGAATTGCTAGTGTGGATACCCCGCCACGGCAGAAGGAGCCCTGGGGGTGCAAATAGTAGAAGAAGAGGGGACGGGCCATGAAAGAAAGAGAAGAGTGGGTTGCACTTGCCTTGTCCTAGAGTTCGCAAATCAGTCTGATAGAAGATGTTTTCTTTGCCAGAAGACTTTTGTGTTATCGATACTTGACTGATAACAGGCCAGCAAAAGATAAGGTAAGATACAAGTAGGCTTCTGCGTGTTGTTGTTGTTGAGTGAGGATGAAAATGGTGCAGAAGCTTCCGGGTTATTTTTTTTTTTCTGATGTCGTCAAGCCGAAGTGCCAGGCTTAGCAGATACCTTGCAGTAGGTACCTGAGGTTGACGTCGACAGTGATTGACAGTGATTGATAGTTCCCACCAGCGCAGCCCAGGCCACCTCAATGTTTTTAGTGGGGAGCTCACCTCACTTCAGAAGCTGGCTTGGGCGTGATGCAACCTGGAGGGCGGGGTAAGGGGTGAGGATAGTGCAATTACATCAATCAAGCACTCTGTTTGGAGTCTGGACTTTGGCAGAATAAACAAATCAATGTTTGTATCGACTGTCGTTGTGTCGTTGTGGATTAGCTGGGTCAAAGAAGTAGACTGAAAAGGGAGGAATTGATTGGGTTGAATGTGCAAGTAACGACAAATGGTGTTTGCGAAAACTAGACCCCGGGAATACTACAGATATGGTTGCATAATGCGGCCGAGTGTTCGTTCATGCTTCACAGCTGTCATGATAGCGGTATTGGTGGGGTATTAAGACATTCGATATTTGATCATAAACAAATGACGGAAGAGACAACTCACTTGTATCTGGATTCGTTTTAGACTTTGATATATAAGGCGAATTGCGATTGTCACGGTTGGTCAGTCTTTTGAGAAACAGCCTTTTGCAAAGCTCGATTTGCCTTGGCTTTGGGAATTGGACAACAATTCATGATAACCAACCGCGTCGATTTGTGACACCTTGCCTGCCTTAAGTATCGTTCTGGCTTGTTTGCCTGAGGCTACTTTCCTGTACCTCCCGGGTTTAGGTAATGCTTTTGCTATACATAAGATAAAGTGTGAAAAGGATCCGAAACGCAATATCGAATAAGCCCCCATGAAGAGGCCAGCGCAACATTTATCAATTTAAGGTTGAATCGAATTACTTTCTAGTGTCGTCTTTAGTACTCTCCTATGATGAGAGATGTCCACCAACGGTCACCATTTTCAGTAACAAATCATATGCTATACTACCCGGTAGGCATCCATGATCCTGGTCCAAGGCGGATAGAGTATTTGGAGGTGAAGGCAGGACTTGTCATAGCTCCCAACAAGTCAACTCGCTTCGGCGTGCGGCGGAATCTTATGAAGCATCTTTTTCCAGGGGGCGAAACAAGCCACAAACTTCCAACGACCGGGACCTAGCTTGCAGGTGGTCCAGCAAATAATCAAGACTCTGCTGAACTTCATGTAAGATATAATAAAATAAACCAGGTACTTTAGCCAATTCTTAGCCTAAAATATGCCCTAGTTATTAGAGCATCTTATCCTAAAGTTGGTTAAGTATCCCGATTACTTATTGAACCACCTGGCTTGTAACTCCACTTGTTCATGGAGAAGTCTGACGAAATCAACTACAGTCCGATTGATCGTCATTCTATTAACATGTCGGGAAACTGAGGGCCTGTACCTGCGGCTGATGACATAGATTGCGGCGCTAACAAGCAACTCCCCGTCAAAAGGTTTGACCCACAAATATCATGGATCTTTGAGAATAGCTGCAGAGTGACTTTTCCAGCCTTTTATGGACCGTCATCGCCGCTCTTTTAGACGATACAAACTGGCCTTGTCACGTTTGTCTCCTTAAGATTGACCTTCTGGGCCCATTTCACTTCCTCATATCTCTTATTGGTTGCTTTTTAGCTTACCCATACTGGGGAAAGTCTGCCTAAAACATTGAGTGCCGTTATGTCTACTCCAACACCCCAGGCTGCTCGCAAGAGAGTCGTGCACCAGCTCGATACCCCATTTTCTACTGTAGCATGGTATGTATCTCCTCTAAATGTTTTTGCATATTCATTGCTCATAAAAACGCAGGCCTGCCATTTCCACAGAAGACCAAGACACTATCCTCGAGCTGCTATGCGAGTGAGTCAACCCCACCCAGACTGTGCACGCATTATCTCCTTAGATATCAGGGTCATTTACTCCGAAGTCACTAATTCGCTGACAAACTTAGTCTACTAAGCCCTCTTGGGCAGCATCGCCAAATGCACATTAAACGATCAAAGGGTAAGCGTGCAGCACAGAAGGAGAAAGATGCCATGAGGGCATCGGATGCCCCAGAACAACCTCCTGTGCCGCCGATGCCCGAGATAGAAGGCAGTATCGATGCCGGTCTCAACTCAATTACTCGAAATCTTCAATCATGGTCACGGAAAGACACTGAATCCACTGAAGGCGAGTCTAAACGGCAGTATTCTATGGTTTTTGTAACGCGGGGCAACCAAGCTTCAACGTTCAACTGCCATTTCCCGCAAATGATTGGAGCCGCATCCAAG
Organism: Fusarium sarcochroum; assembly: GCA_013266185.1. NCBI lineage: Eukaryota > Fungi > Ascomycota > Sordariomycetes > Hypocreales > Nectriaceae > Fusarium > Fusarium sarcochroum. Next base: position 56,157 of record JABEXW010000222.1, read on the forward strand.
CATATTCCTTTTGATGAACAGATTCGTCTCGTGGGCTTTTCTAAGCCCTGCTCCGAGCGCCTGAGCACTTGTCTAGGAGTGCCGAGGGTTTCGTCCTTAGCTATTATCAAGGATGCTCCAGGAGTCAGGGCTTTGCAGGACTTTGTTATGAAGACAGTGGCACCAGTGGAGGCATCGTGGCTAAATGGGTCCGCGGATGCACAGTATCTTGCTCCAAAGATTAATGCTGTTGAAACGACGGTGGGACCCAAACGCGTGCGGGCTGAGTAGCTTAGCAAGACATGGCGTGTATGCAGGTATCCGGTAGACTTTTGATATCACACTATTAGCCTGTTGAGCGTTTGTCCAAGGATATCAAAGGCTAGCCCACCCAGGGGATGCATCCAACGTTGAAGGTACGGGTGTTTGCTGATAGTATGGATGATGACAGAAGGCGAAAGCCTCTACTTTATGCTCTTTTCGCCTGGAACCAAGGCTGGCATTAAAACGAAAAGTCGTCGGTGATCAAATAGACTACCTATATCAAGCTATATCTCGCCTGTCGATCTACAAGTGTCAGGGCCAACCATTGCAAGTCGATTGCGCCTTGTCTTTGACTATTAAGCCTGTGACACCTTTGCATTGATCTGCTAGCTATACATTGGCGGTCTTCTGTTTCTTTAATGGTGTTTTCGGCTGTGCTGGAGTACACCAGGTCTTGTAATTTTGAAGTGTCCTGATAATATAGGCCATGCCACTGGCTTTCAGACCTACACTCGCCAGTGGGCGTTCATACAAGACCTTTCCGTACGTTCCGTCCACACGGATAGTTCTAGGCGTACACTGGGCTTCGGCAGTGCGGATGCCTCTCCAGCTTCCGCTTCAAATCAGGTATCGCCCCTAACAACGACGCATTAGTGAATTCACTCGCCTATTCATCTTTTATACCGTTGCCTATAGATAGATCAAACCCCTAAGATGGTTCTGTAGGGGTATTTCCCTGTCCCATTCGATCGGTTTCTTTCCTTCTTCCCACTCGTGGCGGCAGTCGGCACTTCTTCCACCTTCTTTCCCCCTCCCCACTCACCTTCCCCTTCCATCAACACGCATCAAAATATTTGTTTTGATTTGCATTTTCTTTTACGCGTTCTTATTGTTTCATAAGGAAGAATACATTCCTTCAAACATCTCTTGTCTATTGGCACTCTTCCTTCTCCTTCTTAAGCGCACCCTGAGCGTCGAGTCGTTCCCATTCCTGAACAAAGGCAAGTCACTGCTTTCCTGAGAGTCCTCGGTACCGGTACTGTCGAGTGCATACCGCTCAAACTATTGCCTGCGTCTCAAACATCCTATCATTCCTTTCACTGACCTTGAGCAGCCCAGGCCTTTGACCCCTTGCGATACCCACACTTCACATCGTTTCACATCGTTGTGTAGACGTATCGATACAACCGTCGTGGTGCTTAGCATCCTGTTTACCTCGTATGCCATCTATATTCTCATATGAATCACTAGAGATATCGTCTTAGGCTCTTGCAATGCCTTACCACTCCCCTCTTCGCAGCTAACCCGACCTCCTTTCTCTAGTGTACCCTCACGACAACTCGCTCTCGTCCATTACTTCGGACCCTGTGTCAAATCGACCATAGCGATCATGAACGGTGCGGGCTATGGCGACGACAAAAAAATGGCCGCTGCCAGAGAGCTCGCCAGGATGTTCGGCTCTGGAGGCAAGAGCAAGAATGGCGGCGGCGGCGGCGGCGGCAGAGGTGATGGCAGAGTTGGTGGTAGAGGCGGTGGGAGTAGCTCCATTCCGATGAAGCGTCAAGGTAAAGCATTCAGCGTACTGAGATCACACTCCTCGAAGCTAGGTCGGCTAACGTATCATCAGAACCATCCCAGCATCACCATCAACCTCGCCCAGCGCCTGCACCCCCTGGAAACCCTCATGTACCCCCTCCAAGCCTAAGAAACTACACGGCAACTCTGACATCTGACCCTCTCAAGCGTACCGCTGGACCCATTCTAGGAAAATCGTCTCTGGACTTTCTGGGCCGCCGAGATTCGACCCCTAAGCCATCTCCTAAGCCAGCACAGGGTTAGTGAAAGAAGTACAGGAATCTGTAATCTGTGCGGAGGACTAAACTATCTGTAGCGATTCAAGAGGCTATCAAGCAGGTCGAAAGCCCTACTGTCGCGTCGACTGCAGCCAGTCAAAGTGTTGCGAGCTCCGTTCAGGGGCACAGCCAGAAGATAGCCGCGGAAGAAAAGACTCGTTCTTCTACCCTGGCCGTCTCCAAGGATCTTAGCATTGGCAGCAACGTTGATCTTCTCCGAGGTCTGACCACTGAGCCAGGCCAGTCTTCTGAAAAGAAGCCTACAAACAGCATTGCCAACATCTTCTTCGACATGTCAGAGGATTCAGATGAAGAGTCGACAGATGATCTTGAAGCTGCCAAAGCGAAAGAGAAGGCCGTGAATAAGTCCAATGCCGCTGCATTCTTGAAATATTCCTCTGACGACTTATACAAGCTGAAACCGAATGCAATAAAAGACATCTTGGGTCCGGACTGCATCGTGAAACGTGTCAACAACACCACCGGAAAGGCGAGAATCGCAACTGCAGTGAACAAAATCTCAGGTCACCTTGCGCACCTTCAGAAAGAGGGAGCAAGCGGCTCAGTTGCCCCTTCAGGATCTCAACAGCCCGAACCCGAGCCCGACCTTCTCGAAATCCCGACTGAGGCTAAGCTCAAGGCTGCAGTGATCCAGCAGACCGAAAGTGAGAACGATGTCTCGCAAGATCTGACCAGAGGTAAGCTCGAGTCGTCTGAGAGTGCAAGAAACTCAGGACTTCGCCCACAAGCACCTGGCTTTGTGCCGAAACCTCAGGTTGCTTCCCTGGCGTCTCCAGAAGCTCCTACCGAGCCCACTCAAGTCATAGAACCATCGGCTGCGAGTCTCCTTTCGGGTGGTTCAGTCGAGCAGTCGAATGCTCAACATGCTATGGGAAACAACTTGGCTCAGGTTCAATCTGCTTACTTTGCTGGGCAAATTGTCACTGTCACCCCGATTCAATTTGCTGACGGGTGTTTTATCCCAGGGCCCTCGAGCGGCCAGCTCTTCATGCAGCCAGCAACTGCCACAATCAACCAATTGCCGACTCTGGGTGTGCACACGCAGGCGCAGCCCAGCACGTTCTCTGCGAACTTGCCTATCCGAAACGAGAACAACCAAGCAGGCTCTGCCGCAAAGATGAAGAAGCCAATCAAAGGCCTGGGCTCGTCGATGTGGGCCAAGTAGAGAATGTCATTAGACGCAACACATGGGTGGAATCACTCCATATTCGTCAAGGTTCGAGCTTATTGAATGTCTTCGTGGAAGATTCGAGGTTCTAAAGAGAAAACGGTGTCTCTGGTAGAGGGGAAAGGGGTTGATTGAAATGACATTACGAGTGTCGGATATGGAGCCAGATGGACACACAAACTTGGGCATTTGCCAACAGATGCGATCGCTATGGAACTGTATATAAGAATGTAAGATAAGCTGTATTAAGTCTTCTACGGTACTTGTGGACTGCTCTGAGAACGATGTGAGCTTGTGAGCTTTCTGGTGTTTTATGATGTGTATAGGGCTGCAGATGGGCAATGAAATTATGTGTACAGCGCTGGTATAATTTTCTAATCATGCAAACATCTACTCGGACATACCCTTCTCTAGGATCTTGACGCCTTCTCTGACCTTGGGGGACCAGTGCTTCCTCAACAATTCACCCTCCCACACCGTCGCCGTAAAGGGGTTGCTACCCTCAACACTATCACTAACGGGATTATATCTACCATCACCCTTGCGCTCCTCGGTGTCCCACAGACTACGGACCTTCTTCGCGTGAGTATGCGCCACATCACTGAGCAACACCAAGACAGCCTGGCACGACTTGTCAGGGAGCTGGAGCGCAGCCGTCATGAGCTGCTTTGTGAAAGCGGCGAGACGCATAGGCGGCACAGCTCGGACGTTCCAGGGGGGAAGAAGAATGCCCGTCAAGGAGCGCAGCAGGAGAACTGTTGTTGTCTGGACGTTGATCTTGGAGGCTGCGTTGGTCGAGTTGGCGGGGCGGGTCAGCTCGATGTCGGGGTTTGTGGAGAGACTAAGGAGAGACTTGAAAAGGTGGGTTGTGAAGAAGGAGAGGTCGAGATGGAGGTCGTTGCGCGAGTTGTGGGCGTCTTGGCCTGCGAGCAGGGCGTAGGCTGTGACGGTGCAGAGGAGGGCTTCACGGGTGAGGTTACGAACGGGGATGTCATCATCGTCATCTTCCTCTTCCTCCTCGCCCTCTTCACCAGCAGGACCGTTCTCAGTATCCTCTTCACTGTGGCGGATAAGATCCTTGAGCGCTTCAAGAAGATCACCAAAGAAATCCTGGTTGATGAGGTGGGCGTACTTGGCCAGACCCTCGAGAACGGCGCCCATAAGATGCGGTGTACGCAGCTTCAGGATACGGAAGTAAGTCGCAAAAACGATCTTGAGCGTCTCAGATTGCATACGATCGAACTCGTCGTGACTGACAGATGCGTCTGCGTTGGCCATGTCCTTGTCCAGCGCCTTTTGCTCCTTCATCGCCTTACGCATGCGCTTGGATCTGAACTCCCTCTTTTTTTTCAAAGACCCGGCGTTGCTCTCGACATAGTCCTGCGACGCCTTGCCGGAGAATTCAGATAGGAGGCGCAGGCTGAGGAAGAGGTTGACAACACTCTCGTCGATATGGAACTCGCGAGCCTTCATCATCTTGTAAAGCAGGGCCACGGCGTCGTTAGTCGGCCGTCCTTCTTCGTCGTCCTTGAACAGTTCCTGGAGAGCCTCTAGACACTTGACGCCGTCCTGGTTGATCTTACGCCGGCTGAGCTTGTTGACGAGGATCTTGAGCAGATCTATGCGGAAGTTGAAGTGCGGCACTGATGTGACGAGAGTGCAAGCACACGTCGTAGCAATGTTAGCCAGACTTTGTCCACCCTTGGCTGCCCTGACGTCGAGCTTGGAGCACCGGGCAAGCTCCTTGATGTAGCCTTGGTATCCCGAGACCAGCGCCTGCTCGTACTGTCGCACCGTGCGCACTTCCTTGGAAAGCTTCTCCTTGGGACCGTTCTCGGCCTGCGGGCGTATTCGGTATCCGGGGATGACGTCCTTGTAGACAGACATTTGTGTCATGAGGGCGAGCATCTGAATGGCTATGATTTTGGACTGTCCGATCTTGGCGAGGGACTTGAATGCGCCGACGTGTTCTTCCGGGTTCTCGTTCATGTGCGTGGCTATCTTGGCCAATTCTTCTTGCGCTGACAGAATCTGCTGGGGCTCTGGGATCTCGGGTTCTTCCTCGACCTCTTCCTGCTCAGGCTCCGACTCCATCTCATCCTCGCGGCCTTCTAGCCACTCGGTGTCGCTCTCAATTGACGCCGCGTCATCCTCTTCTCCTTGCATTTGCTCAATTCGACCATCTGCTGTCTTGATGGGTAGTCTGGTGCTCTCCTTTTGCTTCTTGCCTTTGCGTGGGCGCGATTCGTAGTCTTGTTCGAGATTCCAATTTGAAGCGTTCTTAAAGAAAGACTTCTGAGCACTTCTTGACTCATCCTGGTCTTGAGACTCATGATCGGCAGAATCATGAGCGATCTTTCTCCGTTTTGTGCCGTTTGGGGCCATTTTGCTGGATTTATCGTTTATGGTAGACGATATAAAGCGTCTTTTGATAAAGATTTTGTCCTTCTCGTTTTCTGCGAAAGTTGACAATGTCCAGTGGGGCTCGTACCAAATCGCACTCCCTGATTGGATAAACTGGTTCTTCACCGCCAAAAAGTTGGACTTTTCTGCCGGACAGAAATGCCCCTCCACCAAATATTTCCCAGCCGCAGCTTTCCATTGTGTCCAGTACAGATTAGTTTCGATTCGGCATTTGACTTGATCGAAATCTTCAACAATGGGCTTCACAAAACCACCCGTTCAGGCGCTCAAGTCCGCCAACAAGCTCAAGCGAAAGGAGCTCTTCGTCCAATACAAGAAGCACCAGAACAAGGAGAAGCATGAGGAACGACACCGTCGCAGGAGGGAAGAGGCGAAGGACCCTGAGGCCAAGGCGGCTCGTCTAGCGAAGCGCAAACCTGCCACGATCGACTCGAAGCGAGTGTGGGACGATATTGACGACGATAGTCTCGGTGTGCAGGTGGACCTCGAGAAACTGAAGCGCCGTCGCATCGAGGAGGCTGAGGTAGCAGAGCAGGCCGCTCATGAGGCTGCTTTGCGCGCCGCCGAGGAGGAAGATGAGGATGACGACGTGGACAGTATGCTGGCTTCTGATGAGGAAATGGATGAGGAGCGACAGGCTGCGTTGGAAAAGAAGCGCGAGCGTCGGGCGCAACGGGACAACAGTGCTGCACCATCCACGACAAGCACAAACCTCGACTTGACGCCCACATCACTCGCCCTCAAGTTCCCCTCCCTTTTCACAGATGTCCCACCTCCAGAGCCCAAGATCTTGGTCACCACATCTATAAACTCGACGCTTCATGAACAAGCTAGTGTCCTTTGCGAGTTCTTCCCCAACAGTTCCTACATCCCCAGGTCCGCTCATCGATACGGCCACAAGTACTCCCTTCGAGAAATCTGCAAGTTTGCCACAAACCGGGACTACACTGCTATTGTTCTCCTCAAGGAGGACTCAAAGAAGCCCACGGGCCTCACTGTGGTGCATCTTCCTACTGGCCCAACCTTTCACTTCTCCATCACCAACTGGATCGAGGGCAAGAAACTCCCTGGCCACGGAAACCCGACAAATCACTACCCCGAGCTTCTGCTCAACAACTTCAAGACTCCACTGGGTTTGTTGACAGCCAAGCTGTTCATGACCCTCTTCCCCCCTAAGCCAGAGTTCCAGGGTCGACAGGTCACTACACTTCACAACCAGCGAGACTACATCTTTGTGAGGCGACATCGTTATGTTTTCCGAGACAAACGACAGACAGAAAAGAGCATCGTTGGTGCTGACGGAAAGGAGCTCAAGGGTGTGGAAAGTATCCGTGCTGGTTTGCAGGAGCTTGGTCCCCGTTTCACGCTAAAGTTGAGGAGAGTTGACAAGGGCATTGGAAGAGCCGGAAGTGAGGGTGACGATGCGACACAATGGGAATGGAAGGCCAAGATGGAGAAGGACCGCAAGAGATTCAACCTGTAATTGTTTCGCTAATGTTGACGGTAGTCATGGCGCCAGGCGTTCTTGAACTTGAGCCAACAATACTATACAACGATAATAAAAATGTCCCCGGTTTTGTTTCTGGGACCGGTGACATACCATTGCCCCTTCATTGCCCCGGATGTACCATCGCAAATAGAAGAAGCTGTCTGTTGCGTTATGTTCGGCCAAGTCCCGCAAATCTGCGGCTACTTTTTTGCTCGCCATACTTGAGTATTCCCGCTGTGTACCTAAGATCCAGTTAGTCAATCGTCAAAAGGCCTAGAAAGAGTAGTTTACACAAGTATCCTAACGAGACGCTCGGATTGCTTGCGAAATAGGGTTTCTCGGGGGGTGCCAGAAACCAATAGCAAACATGACACAAGATTCGCTGACAGTGATCACTGTCTAGTTGAGAAATTATCGGAAAGCAAGAACAAAATACTGCACAAGCGAAGAGCCCGGCAGCTGGAGCCTGACACACGAGCCGTCTGGGTGGGAAATAACGAATGTAGAAGGCGTTGGGACGAGCACCCGTAGCATCAACAAGGTGAAAAGGAAGTGCAATACAGCGGAGGTGAGTTGACAAGCATCCAAGACAGGGTCGAAGAAATTCCATTTACGGACCAGAATCTGTAAGATGTCAGTCGCTTTTCGCAACCAGGAAATCAAGTTAGGGGGGGG
>JABEXW010000223.1:0-43582 GCA_013266185.1 Fusarium sarcochroum
TCTTATTGGTCTAAAATATAAGAGCCTATTAGTTAATTATCTAATTTTTATAGGTCTTAGCCTAAGCTAGCCTCTTTTAGTAATTCTCTTCAGAAATAAGTAGCTTTTATTACGCTATATAACGCTTAAATCCAGTATTATATAATACAATATAAATAGCCTACTTAGTACAGTCCTAGCTAAGAATTATAAGGATTGATTTCTAAGCTATATACCTATTAGCTTATAAGGTATAGACCTACTTAATAAGCTTATTAATTTATACTAATATAAGTATTAGAGGCTAACCTAATCTTTTTTAAGGGGTTATAAAGCTAGCTATTATATTTTAGATCTAACTATATAAAAAGTAGATATATTAGATAATTTATAATTAGCTAAATCCGGCCTTATATAAGGTCTATACCTAGAGTTACTTATTATATAAGAGATAAAAGTAGGTAAGCTATAGCGCTTATAGCGGTATTAAGGGTCTTAATTATAGCTAGAATTAAATTAAATTCAGTAAAAGAGGCCTAATAAAGGGTTAAAGAGGCTATATTATATAGGGGCAAAGAGGGCTGGCATATAGATAATCTGATTAGCTGGGCGGGGTTAGCTATAGCTATAGCTAACTAATTAGATTAGCTGAGAAATCTAATATTCTAATTAGCTAAACTCTAAAGTGAGATATATAAGAAGGAAGGTTAAGATATAAAGGACCCCCTCTATAAGCCCCTTATTTATAGTGGGCTTACATAGTGAAGGTATAGAAAAGTGGGTTAAAAATCATAAAGGGGGGGCATCTATTTATGCTGGGTACCGTAGTAGGCCCGAGACAACACGCGCGAGAGAAGATTTCACACCTGCAACACCAAGTTTTCATGCCTAACGTCTGGTCGATCACCTGCAGCGCGACTCGGGGAGAAATAAGATCCCGCTGCAAGGAGATATTTCCAGGGTTCGAGACAGGTGGCGGATGTGCCCGTGGGCATTGGATGCGAGGGAGAATAAAGGATGCATTCAAAAGTTCGTGAAAAGCAAATCCGGTCTGATTGATGATGTTATACGAATAATGCGTTGTTGGAGAAATGGCGCATGAGCAAGCTTAGTAGAGAAGCGGCTGGGTTGGCATAGAAATGAACATATTGTTGCTGTCAAGGTCTCAGGAACGCGGATGACAATAGTGCTGTTTACTCGAGAGTGAGTAAGCATACAAACTTTCTTTTTAACAATTTATAGCGTTATTCTGAAAGGTTTTGTAGTATTTTCCACTACCTCTAGGGAACGATGTTATTTGTGTCCATTCAACTGTACCGCTATAGGGTAGTCGATGTAAGACGCTGATGCGATAAAACATGGTTAATTGAGTTTCTTGTTCACTGGTGCTTCTACGAGTGTCAGTCCAGCATTAGTTGTGAACTTGATCAGGCGGTCAAAAGGACAACCCTTTGCGCGTACAAAGACCGCACGATGTGAACCCTCCTACTAGGGAGCGACAATATTGGGTTTCCTCCGTTTGAGCTTGATCTCCATTAACCACCAAAACAGCTACTACGTAGTAGGATACAAAAGTATTCGAAGAGTTGTGGTTGATGTTTTGCCAAAAAACTGACCAGAACTCCTTAAGAGCCTGATTGATATCCAGTCGACGCAGGCCTGATTCGAACAGACGCCTCCGAGGAGAATAGATTTCTAGTCTATCGCATTAGACCACTCTGCCACTGCGCCTTAGCTGATTGGATATGTTCGAGGGGAGTACTACGGCATGTTGGATTCTAGGGTAATTGCCAGCGTTGGTTCTGTGTGGCAAATACTGTGGCCGTAGTAATTAGTAATAGCAAATCTCCAATGAGCATGCCCCGGTCTATTGAAGTCGTTATTTTGACGGTCTTATTGGGACATTCCATTCACATGATATGCTTCGCTGGGATCACTATTCGAGGTGTAGCTGTAGAAGTCGTGTTCTTGCGGGACCAAGGAGCTTTAATTTCGTAGCATAATCCCATTGATCTACCTACATGAACAATATACCGAGATATCTACGGAGGTGAGACCGAATTTCGACATCTAGTACGCACTGTAGATCCTCACTTTTGTCACCGTACTGTCTACAGTGCGAATAGCCTTCCCCGGAATGACCGGCCGGGGCGGCAAATTTCTCCGCGCCGACTAACACCGAGTTCGCAGCGCCAAATGTCTTGCATCATCGGACACCTCTAAGCCCGTCGGCAATCTATTCTCCAGCCGTTTTCCCCAACCTACAACCCACACCAAATGTCTGTCGTTGGAACACTGAAGGGCGACATGCCGCAGCAAGTTCGATCACTCGTGAGTCCTCACTACCTGTCTCTGAGCGCCTGGAGTCGCCGCCGCTTTCGGTGGAAATTTCCACATGTGCAGGGATTATGACATTTCGCCGCGCACTTCAATGATATCGATCATGGCTGACAGGATTTTGTTTGCAGTACCGCCAACTATTACGGCAAGGGTCGCAGTTCTCTGCGTACAACTTCCGCGAATATGCGAAGCGACGAACGAGAGATGCTTTCCGAGAGCACGAGGCCGAACAGGACAGCCGTAAGGTGCAGGAGCTGGTTCAACATGGAATCAAGGAGCTTCAGAGTTTGAAGGTGCGTGGCATATTTGGTGGTTGGGCGAGGGTGAGATGCTGACAGCGAGTAGCGACAAACAGTCATCAGCCAGTTTTACCAGCTTGATCGGTTAGTTGTCGAGGGAGGAATCTCGGTAAGTTTGGGTCTGTTGAAAATATACATACGCAATACTGACCTCTGAGTAGGGCAAACAGACGGGCAACAATCAAGAGATTTTGAGGCAGAAGGAACAAGGGTAAGAGAAGCGCTGCGGTCGCTATGTGTTGACTTTGCTGACCATTGCGTACAGTTACGACTAAAGTAATCAGACCGTCATGATATCTTCGACACGACTGGAAAAAAGATAAAAGAGACAATTCGAGTGTACAGTAAAACGGTTATGAGGACAATGTAAATGTATCGGATACCACATGGCATGGGGTTACAGGCGACAGCGAGCAACGGGAGGGATGCCCCTAGGTAGGGGAGAGGGGGCATTACGACTCGAACATTAGATGGCGAATCTCAATTCTAATATGCTTCGCCTTTTCCACCATTACAGTGGTTGATAAAGTCAACCATGATGTGATTTGCCGAATCGCGCTGTGTTGCCAGAGCTTGCGGACACTCCATGATGCCAATATTTCGACCGCAAGCTCTCATATTCAAAAGTTATATTTAAACCGTTCTAACGTCCTAATTCGGGGATATCAGTAACTTAATGCTCACTTCACCAACGTCCTTTTCATCTGGAGTATTGTGGTCGTTCAGATCTTTCTGCTGCATTACGTCAGCGGGACCGTCGGTTTCGATTGGCCAACGACAATTACCTTTGACAGCCCATCGCGACTCGCGACTCAGCCTCGTACAATCAAGTTTCAACGATCTTATCTTTACGAAAGTGCAGCGCAACCCAACCAAACTCAATCAAATCGTTTTAATTACTGTCATACTATTAGTCGAGTCACGGCGCTCTCGAATTAGCCGCGATGGCTCCCGGAGTGAGTGGCTGTGAGGCTCCCTTGCGCAAGCATCAACTAACTCCAGTAGACGCGACGCGCCAACAGATCCGGATACGCTGAACACGACGACTTCGAAGGTACGACGGTTCGATCGCTTCCTACGACACGTACTAATTATCCAAAGGTCTGCCTGTGCGACAATGGCGTCAAGAAAGGATCAACGTCGCGCCGCCGCAACAGCAGGAACAGACCCAACAGAATGATATCTGGTCGATCGAGTTAATGCACGGCATGCCGAAGGATTCAAATTTACTTCCGCCTCACAGTCAGGAACTACTTGCCGCTGCGCGATCTGGAAGACTCTACAAGCGTCCTGCACCAGCTGAGGAGGAAGAGGCCGACGCAGATGCAGCTCCTGAGAAGCCGGAGAAGAAAGAGGAGGATACAAGCGCCAAGGGGTTCAGTGTCAAGATCTGGAAACAGCTGCCTCGTAACGTTGATACGCCTCCTACATCTCACCTCGCGAAACGACAAAAGAACACCGTGACCATTGCCAGTCGGACAGTCGAAGAGAAGGTCCAAGGACCTACAGTTACGAAGGCGACTGTCAGAAGGCTTGACGCCGCTGGAAACCCATACACGGAAGAAGTCACACTTTCGGATGGCCAACAGGTTCGGGGCGAAATCGTTTCAACAAGAATTGAAGCTGCACCTGTTGCTGGCGTAGAGCCCACTGCTACGACACCCGTTCCTAACCGACGAAGGCCACCGCCGCCCAAGAGAAAGGCCAAGGCTGGACCTGGTAGAGGAAAGAAGAAGATCAAGAACCCGCCTCTTGAAGCTAGTGCTCCTGGACCTGCAGCAGCGCCTACAGGAGATGCAAATGGTGCCGCACCCGCTGCTCCAATCAAGCCTGAGAACCCCGCGGAAGCTGTACGTTATCACTCGCTGGTACTGTTTACTCAATCACTGACTTTACATAGGCTATCAAGCAGGAACGCGAAGATTCTACCAACCAGGATAGTCCAATGCCCGATGCTGATGACGACGATGACGATGAAGATGGTGATGATGACGACGGTGAAGAAGGTGAAGAGGGCGAGGGAACACCAGCTGCGGATAACCAAGGAAATCGCGAAAACACCAAGACCCAAGATCATGAAATGGCAGACGCCGCTCCTACTACTACTGACGATACCGCCCCTGTTCCACCTCCTGCACCGGCTCCGCCTCCAGCTTCACCGCCGGCTGCTCTTGGAATTAATGAGCCCGATGTCGTCATGCAGGACGATCAATCAGAGCCCACGCAACAAAATCCCGCCAACCTAGCGCCAGCCCCTCCCACTCTTACACCTGGAGAATCACGACTCGAAGGTAGCCCTCTCAAGAACGTTGTCATGCCTTCACCTTCAGCGGAGGAGAGACTGCTTAAGGCAGCCATAGATGCTCCTTTCGCGGAAGACAACAAGCCGCAAGAACCCCTATCGACGACAAAACCACAAGAGGCTGGATTGACTGAAGAGAACCTTGCGCAGGCATCGCTGAGTCCCCCTAGGAATGACAACGAGCCCCATGCATCAGGGGTAGAGGAGGAGGGTATTTTGATGGCAGCCATAAATGCTCCATTTGGGCCAGGTCAACCTCCAGCAGTAGTAGTTGGAGCTGAACCTGCCGAGTCAACCATGGCCGAGCCGCCATCTACAGTCGTTGGAGAGGCCCCTGAGGCTGCGACTGACCGTGATGTTCCTATGCTGGAGCCAACGGACAGCGAGGCACTGCTACCACCTCCGCCTGAAGAGGTCGGCAACATTGCCACTACACCTCCAGGAAGCTCTGGCGAGCCGAATGCTTCTGTTACTGGAAGTGATGTCAAGCCTCATATGGATATTCTGCCTGGGGAGGAGGCAGCCCCCCAGAGGCCGCCGTTGGCGCAAAATGATACCGGTCTGACAGAAGACAGTATCAAGCCTGATGACTCGGCCTCTATCACTGCTCCTGTCTCTGACATCACGGATATTCCGGCAGCCGCTCCTCCGTCGGTCGCAGAGCCTCCGCCGGAGCCACCAGCGGAAACCACTATTCAGGAGGAGGAAATTCCTGCAGAGAAGACCAAGTCGCCAACGCCCCCTCAACCCGATAGCAAGGAGGGGTCTCTTCAGCCCGGTAGTAGGGAGAAATCTCTTCAACCCGAGAACACGGAGGAGTCTGTCGCTCCTGCAGATGAACCTGTTGCTTTTATGGATAGGCCTAGCCTACTCGATCGCGCAGGCTCTCCTGACCTACTCGGTGGGTTGATTGACAGATATCAGGCCGATGAAGTAGATAGTGATATTCCGGCGGTAGATGATGTTCCAGCGGTAGATGATGTTCCGGCTATGTCACTACCAGAACATACTCCTGAAGCTCCCACGGAAGCCATCAGTGAGCCCGCTGCCAACCCTATCCCCGAGCCAGCTGCTGAGCCAGCTCCTGAGCCATCCACAGAAGCAGTTGCTCCACCATCCATTGGGTCATTTGCTGAACCAGCGTCTGAGGCACCTCCTGAGCCAGCGTTGATACCCTCTGAGCCCCCGGCAGGACCTGCTGATGAGCCTGTGGCTACTGAGGAGGTGAAACCTAGCGAGCCTACGCCTGAAGCTCCTATTGCGGAGGCCCCTGCGGTCCCCGAGCCTACGGTGGCGGAAGGGGAAAAGAATGAAGACCAGCCAAAGGAGGATTAGAGGCAATTTTTTATTGATTGGGATTGACTTTTGGGATAGAAAGTCGGCAAGAGCTGGAGTTTGTATAACAGGATCACTTGGGAGCTTACAGTCAATAGCTCTAATGATTTCACGGACATTAAGCAATAAAGAACATGTTATTACTATGCTTGCAATGTCGAATATGACCACAAGAGCCTCAAATTTCTATTACTAACTCGTGCTAACTAGTACATTCTCTGTGTTTCTTTCCGAAGTACTACTCCCACTACTTTCGGCTACGGATGCTTCAACTGCCTTTGCCTTCTTTCTCTGAGGCATCGCATAGCGTCCATGCATACGGAACCCACGAGCATGTGCGTTGCTCAATCCCAGCAGAGCAGCACTCGACAGCAGCAAACCGATGAGAACAATCGCACCCGCCTGCGTCATGTTTCCTCCCAGTGCCGCAGACATGTACACCATCAGCTTAGCCGCTGCTTCAAAATAGCCTTCGAGACTCGACTGCGCACGTAGCCAAGCGTGCGTGACAAGAGCTTGTAAGTCCGCATCAGGACCACGCAGACGCACGCTATGTCCACCACCGAGGTCAATGCTATACTCAGCCATGGTAATGCTTTCCAGAGACGAATCTGAGGGCGTCATGCGTTGCTTTATGGCCCAGATATTGAGGATGCGGGAGACCATGAGGGTGACGACAATGGCTAGACCCCACCAGTCTTGGAAGATGACCATAAAGGTAATGGATGAGAAGGTTATGATTGGGCTGCCGAGATAGAGAAGATGGCTGAACCAGTCGACATCGGAGAGGGAGGCCCAATCATCGTGATCCTCGTCGTCGTCTTCCTCATCTGTGACTTTGCGCCTTTTCACTATCTTTCCGAGTATTTTGACCACATCCCACGGCGTATCCAAGCCAACGTCCAAGGTTACAATTTCCTCGATGCCATCCTTTGCTAGACTCCTGAGATAATTCGCCGTCATGGTGTTCTTCACTGCATATTGCATTTCACCGAGTGCTTGCGTAGACATTGCGATTAAGCCAACGGGGGCTTCGCGTTCGAGATCGTCGCATGCTTGCTGGTAGTGTAAACCAGGGGCGAGAACGAGAGCGTCGACCCAGGAGGCGCCACCTGTGAGAGCGGTACGGCGAGAGATGGTTCGCAAGTCGGCTAGAACGAGAAGACCGCTAGCTGAGAGGGTGAGGCCGGGGATGGGAGTTGCGGTCCATGATGGGATGAGGGATCTGGGCTGTTTGGTGTAAGTGGGAGTTGAGATGGGGGGATGTGAGACGGACCTCCATAATATATCTCGACAATAGGCTTCGTAGTTATCTATAGAATACGCACAATCAGAGTGAAATGGATTTGAAGATATGTCTTACTTTTCCGCGGAGCATAAACTATTTGTATAAGACTTCAATTCACGGATGTTTCGCTCCTGGGAGTGTATCTCCACATGACAACTACATGAGAGCTCATCCGAAGACGCGATTACGATTTGAAACAAAGACACTGCCAAGATAATCTCGATGGAGTTCAATTTTGGCTTTGAGAGTCATAAATGTATGCTGAGATATAGGGGTGGTGCTGAGAGGCATGGGGTTGTGTTGGTGGCACGGGATCTGTCGCTACGCGTGGAGGGGTCTCATGATAGTGCCTCGCGTGCGGGCATACAAAGACAGTACTTGAAACGTTAAATCGCTCTTATCAGTAAGTATTGTTCTTTTGCCCTATTTGGATGAGAGAGGACAAATTCTGATTGATTTCAATTAGTTGGCCAAAAGGACGTTGAGTTTGCATTTTTCTGCCAACTAATTTGGATCTTTCACCCACACAACCAGAAGGCGTATTACGACAACATATGTCCACAGATAACAGTTCCAGAAAGCTATCGGATAAAATTCAATACAATTGTATATCGAGGATTTATTGACTTATTATTTCATCATTCTCATATAATTCTAGTTTCTCGATTGGGACAAGTCAAGGTGTTGGGAAATTACTTACCCTAAGCTCTCCCGATGACTAAGCATTGCGCAACGAACAGGTTGCCGTCATGATGCAACACAGCTCTTGAAGCTCCCAAGCGTGAAGCCGCATAACGCCTTTGAAACCACCACCATGCGGCTCTCACTCCAACCATTGCTCCTTTTGGGGCTATCGTCGCTCGGTGCGGCTGTTTTCCAAGACGAAGTAGGCGAGATTGATTTCCACCACGCGCTCGTGGGCGTTCCCCAAGTCGAAACCACCTTCTTCCACCGGCCACGAAAGCAAGATAAGGCGAGCCTTCTTTATACTCTCAGCGACGTCGGTATTATCGGCGCCGTGAACCCCAGCAATGGCGCGCTCGTTTGGCGTCAGCAGATTGCTGATGATATCACCAATGGCGGCGGTTTCTTGCGCGCTGCCGAGGGCGAGCATTGGGTTGCCGCGGCGTATGGCTCCCGAGTACAGGCTTGGGATGCGCTGACAGGCCGCAATGTCTGGCATAACGAGTACAAGGGCGAGATCAAGGATCTCGAGATTCTGGAATTGACTGAGAGCTCAAGAAAGGATGTCCTGGTTCTGTCTGACGAGGACGGCACGACGGTTCTACGACGTATACATGGTACTTTGGGACAGGTTGTTTGGGAGTTCCGCGAGGTCGCCAAGAACATCCCTCTCCAGGTCTCGACCGATATCTCCAAGATTTACGTTGTTAGCCTTCACGGATCACCCGCGTCTTATAGCCTCAAGGTCACTGCG
The DNA here is from genome assembly GCA_013266185.1 of Fusarium sarcochroum. Taxonomy (NCBI): domain Eukaryota; kingdom Fungi; phylum Ascomycota; class Sordariomycetes; order Hypocreales; family Nectriaceae; genus Fusarium; species Fusarium sarcochroum. The sequence continues at coordinate 8,982 of JABEXW010000223.1, forward strand.
CTCGACACTCTTACAGGAGGACGTGTGGATGACTTTGCTCTTGGCACCAAGGGCGATGTCCGTGGACCCAAGGACGTTATGTTTGTTGGTGGCAACTCGGCTGCCCCTATTCTTGCCTGGACCGACAGCAGCCTGTCTAAGCTCAAGGTGAATGTGCTGGGTAGCAAGAACACCCAGGAGCTCAAGTTGCCTGCTGATGCCGCCTCCGTTGTTATCCACGCACCGCATCTTGTCCAGTCGCAGCCTCACTTCCTGGTTCACACTCGAACAAAGACCGGCAACAAGGCCGAGATTTACCACACCGACTTGAAGAGTAGCCAGGTCTCCAAGGCCTACGAGCTTCCTCACCTTTCTGGTCTGGGTGCCTTTTCCACCAGCTCTGACGGAGCCAACGTCTACTTTGCTCGCGTCACCGAGGACGAGACTCTGATTGTTTCATCCGAGTCTCATGCTGTTCTGGCCCGTTGGCCTCTCAAGCCTGCTGGTGATATTGAGCCGGTTCATGCTGTTGCTGAGGTCATCAAGAAGGCTGGCACCGAAGGCTTTGCTATCCGAGCTGCTGCTGTCACCAAGTCTGAAGACTGGGTCCTCGTGCGCAATGGCGAGATTGACTGGAAGCGCCCTGAGGGTCTGACTGCCGCCGTTGCTGCTGTTTGGGCTGACGTCCCTGGCGCTGAGAACCTCGCCAAGGTCTTGGAGGAGGAGGCCCACACCAACCCTCTCCAGGCCTACATCCACCGTGTTACCCGCCACATTGACGATCTTCAGTACCTACCCGACTATCTTGCATCTCTCCCTGAGCGCATCATCACCGGCGTTTTCGGTGGCGAGCCTGTTAGCAAGAAGGAAGGTCTACACCGAGACACTTTTGGCTTCAACAAGCTCATCGTGCTTGTAACTCGCCGTGGCCGTGTGTATGGTCTCAGCACTGAGCACAATGGTCAAGTTGTCTGGTCCAAGGCTGTTCTTCCCCAGCTCCCTGGCGAGACCCTTGATATCAAGGGCATCTATGCCAAGGATGAGGGTGTTGTCACTCTGCGTGGTGCCAAGGGCGAGTACGTCGCCATCAAGAGTGATACTGGTGATGTTGTCGAAGTGATGCCATCGGGATCGCTTCCCCACGTTTCCAGCACCGTCGTCGTCGATAGTCCGGCAGGCAAATGGTTACTTCCTGTTGGTGCTAACGGACAAGCTGGACCTGTTCCGGCTGGTTTCACCCCTAGCCAGACCATCGTTGTCCGAGGTGAGGGAGAAACTCTCAAGGGTCTCAAGTTTTTCGAGGAGAACAACAAGGTTTCCGAGGAAGAGGTCTGGCAACTGCAGCTCTTCCCTGGTCAGAAGATCGTGGAGGTTGCCAAGCCTTCTGCTCACGATCCCGTTGCCTCTATCGGTCGCGTCCTGGCGGATCGTCGCGTTAGCTACAAGTACCTTAACCCCAACACAATCGTGGTTGCTGCCATCAACGAGGCCGAGTCATCTCTGTCGGTTCAACTTGTCGACACTATCTCGGGCCAGGTTTTGGCATCCCAGTCCTATGCTGGCGTCGATTCGACCAAGCCCATCTCCTGCACCATGGCCGAGAACTGGTACGCATGCACCTTCTTCGGACAGTACACTCTCGAGGATGGCACCAAGCGATCCATCAGAGGATACCAGATTGTCATCGTTGACCTCTACGAGTCTTCCTCGCCTAACGACCGTGGCCCTCTGGGCGATGCTGTCAACTTTTCATCGCTCGAGCCTGTCGACACACCCACTGGACCTTCTCTGCCTTGGGTTGAGGAGCAAGCTTATGTCCTGTCTCAGCCACTCGACACTCTGTCGGTGACACAGACTCGACAGGGCATTGCCAACCGTCATGTTCTCGCCTACCTCCCCGAGTCTCACTCCATTGCCGGCTTGTCCCGCCAGGTTCTTGACGCCCGACGACCTGTTGGCCGTGATTCGACTGCTGCTGAGAAGGAAGCCGAGGGCCTTATCAAGTACACTCCCAACATCGAGGTCGATCCCCGATCAGTCTTTTCTCACCAGCGAAACGTCCTAGGTGTCAAGGACATTCTCGCAACACCAGCTGTCGTGGAGAGCACCAGTCTGGTCGTTGCTTACGGCGTGGATGTCTTTGGAACACGCGTCGCTCCTAGCGGCGTGTTTGACATTCTTGGAAACGGCTTCAACAAGGTGACACTTGTGTTGACCGTTGTGTCGCTGCTGGGCGGCGTACTGTTCTTGTCACCAATGGTAAGCAAACCTACCTCGGACTAGCATACAATGAATATCTGGCTAACAAAACTCTACAGGTACGGAGGAAGCAGATCAACAGGGGCTGGGAGGGTATCTAGAAAGAGCGAAAAGAGAGGGCATGTCATATCGGAGCTAATTGTTAGACTCGGCCACCACGGGGCCAATGAGAATAGGGTGTTGGGTTATGAGCTGTAAATGGAAACCAAGTATTTACGATTCCACGTCATGCCGGTGACTCCAGGCTTCCAGCGATATTCCTGCTCACGGAGGGAGGTGATTAACCTCACTGCTGTCAGCCTCACAATGTAACGATGCCACCCTCAAGAAGGCACTGGAAGCTCGAGACCCTTGAGCTGAGCAGCCATATCCCCATAGGCTGTCAATTTGTCTCTGCCTCAACGGCCGAGAATCGGGGTCTCCGCGTACGCCGGTGGGCGGAGTAGAGGCCGGCTTGGCGCCACGGCGTTGCGGGGCTGAAAGACGCGGTAGATGCCGACAGTCCGGGGAGGAACATGAAAACTTGGGCTTGTAGGATGATAGAGTACTCAATGTGTTGTCAGTGAAATATCAACTGATTGGTGCATAGTAAGCACATGGATTCCCCTGCTTGTTCTCGTATCACCGCCGATCGGGCATGAATCTGGACATCAACTGCATGTACGAGGTATAAGACGATTGATGTTAATGATTTCTAGGACTTTCAAGCTGACGGTGGGGAGATTGTGATTGTGTACACGATGTCGGCATACACGGGTTTCACAAGTCGCACTTTGGCTTGTCAGCAGTTGTAATTGTTTCAATACGAAGATGCGATGATCCGAGACAAAGGCAACCCCTCTCATTCAGCTGTAGTTGTTCTTGATGCCTCTATCCAAACAGACATCACGAGGCTGTAAAGTGTAACCACATACATTAGAATACAAGACATGGTTCTATTCCAGTGCTCCAATGATATTCCAGAGAAGCACCAAGACAGCCGTTTTCTGCCAGAACAAAACTGTCAGAAAATGTATAATTCCTCCGGATCGTCGGGAATTACGAGGTAGGGCTTGCGGCGACGAATGAGCGGCGTAGATATTTCATGGAGGGATGGGATGACGGGTTTTTATTCCTTTGCGGGGTAAACTTGATGGATGTCGGGGATTTATTTTTAGGTAAGAGGAATTTGAGTGGTCGAGCGCTGGATACCTACCGTTTTGGGTGATATATGATGTTATGGGGAGGATTAGATGGTGAGGTTGTCACGAAGTCATCAGATATCTCACTATCAATTCAAAGCATCATATCACTGCGTATTAAGAATTCATACAGCCTAGCATCTCCATCGATATTTTGGTATAATGCAGACTAAATGTGCTGTAACACATATATCTGTAGGGCTGGCAGCTGTACGTAGTAATCGTGTGACTGGATATGTTGTGTAAGTGGCTTGTCTGGTGTTGAGTGCCAGATACCTACCTCGGCCTAGCTCTTGTCTAGCTTCCACCAGCAAGTTAACGTTGCCATTGACACTTGACCAGACCAAAGAAATGCTAGATCCCGGGAGAAGCGAGTCTATTCTTGTCAAGTCGAGCAGCCAAGGGACCTGTTGCATACCAGCAGTATCCCAACTTCAGCCATACAGTAGCTAGCTAGCTACTTTACATCGTCACATTCCCAAGTAAGCCTCGTATACACAATTCTCCGTCTAGATCCGCTGATCTGACCCTCCTCTCCGCAACGTCTCGCCTGCCATCGAGCTAGGACGACGTAGATCTCCCGTCTCTCAACGGGGGGAACTAAAATAGTATACGGAATATACGCATTCTACCTAGGACTCAGGCCGACTTCCGGAGATGGTATCGCCTCCACATGTGTCAAGCCTGTCAGCTCGTGTTAGTCCAAGGCAGCATGATGTTTCTGAAGCAAAGTGCAAGAATAGAAACTCCAGTGTCAACCAGCTGAACAATATGTGAGAAGATCAAGTATATAAACTCCCTTCGTCACCTCCCAAATCAATTCTTTTCTCATCATCCTCATCAACACAATCAACTCAAAGCATCACAGCTCAATCTTCCACTTTCACTTACAAAAACATTCGCTCTACTTCCCAAACCGCAAATATGAAGTACACCGCCATCATCGTCGCTGCCATCGCCTCCATGGCCGCTGCTACTCCTCTCGATACTACTACCTCTGGCTGCAAGCCTGGTACCTACTCTTGCACTCCTGACAAGACTGGCTGGCAGATCTGCGATGTCAGTGGCAAGTACGTGGTAAGTAACATCGACGACATCTTCTCCTTACAATTTGTAACAGTCTGCTAATAACTCCTAGGCTGCTGGCGCTTGCCCTCCCAAGACTTCTTGTGTCTTCTATCCCAAGAGCAAGAGCCCCTACTGTGTCCCTCCCGGCTTCAAGTTCCCCCAGAACTAAGCAGACTTTTGGAAAACGACACGATAGCCATGAGAGTCACTGGCTACTCTAGACTCTCGATAACATCAACTATCTTTGGACTTTCAGGGCTTGGCATTGGTTTGGGACTTTGAGTACATGAATTTGGTCTTTCCTTTGTTTCATGCCTTGCATGAGTTACTTTCCTTACACTGTTTAAACTAGAGACACGGCATATAAACATCCTGTTGGGGATTCAAGAGCATATATAAGTAGCATGGCATCTTCAATCTACTACAGTACCCCTTTACAATGATTCAAGCTGCTGCAGTGAACTTGATATAGCTTGGACAGTCTTCCTTACCCCTTGGTCTATACTCTGACATGATAAACGGACCATTTTCCACAAGTTCATAAGTTCCGGAGAGTTGGCGAGATGTAAACATGTTCAATCTAATACCATATGCTGATCAATGTGCTCTACCTATGCTATCCTAAATATCCAAAACGCCCAGGGGTTTCATTCCGATTCCATCTATTCGTATTATCATCTTAGCAATCGCCCTGCCAGTTCTTGCTGATCCACTGCCCCATATGGTAAGTAAAAGTACCCTCAATATAGCGCTCTACATCAGCATCGCTGTAATCACCTGCTCCTGCAAATTTGAGAGCTGGGATAATCCAAGGCTGGATAAAGTCGAGGAAGATAAAGTCAACCGTCTCAGGTTCACCGTCCTTGGGCATTACCATCTCGGCCTGGATGCAGTTGGGTTGCTCATAAAACTTGACAGGCTCGTGAACGGTGTCGTCACCGTCGTCGCCAATGTCATCTTTGGTAGTATACCCGGCAGTCAAGTCGGGCTTGTCACTGAAACTTCGGAGTTCAAGGCGAGGCTCATCCTCGTCCTCTTTGTTCTTCTCAAACTGAGCCACAATAGCAGGTGCCGGGAACATTTGCTCGGGCATGGCCATGAATTTGGCATCGGCACCGTTCTCTGCAAAAATCCTTCCGGCGCTGTTGAGGAGGGTAATGACCTTGGAAGCGGCCTTATATGGGACATCGGGGATATAATTGAAGCCACTGGTAAAAGGGCTCACGGCGTAGGTGGTATCCCGTGTGAAACCACCCTTGAAGATGTCAAATCGAATGCCGCCTGTGTTAAAAATGGCCAGTCGGGGCTTGTCCTTGCGGTCCTTGCGCGTGATGATATCGGGCAGAACCTGATTGGAGATCCATGAGAAAATGCTGTCCTCATCGGTGTGCTTGGCTCGGGCCATCCACAAGGTCTTTGGGGCACAGCCATATGTATAATCAAGCTGAAGCGACTTTCGAGCACGAGTGATCATCTCGCTCACTCTCTGTCCGTCTTTTGTAGGGAAAGTAGAATCATTCAGGCCAGTGTGATAGTGTAGTCCATAAAGATTGTTGTCGATGTATCGGCGAGTAAAGGTAGGAGAAGCAGCGGCCTCGACTTCTTTTGTGCTACCTTTCTGGATGCCATCGATTGACATCCATCCAATCGTCTCGAAATACCTGCCACTGGCTATGGCAAGAGCTCTGGAGTCATACTTTACAGCATCGCGGACATGAGCATGACCGCCAAAGATGGCAATGGGAATATGCCAGTTCTGCTTACGAATGGCAGTATAGATGGTCTTGAACTCCTCCATACGAAGGCCGACGTGACCAATGACAACAAAGAGATCGGGCTTCTCTCTGATAACCTCCTGGAACCAATCTTCCTTGATGGTCTGCTCCACGGGCTGAACGACAGTATTGTTGGCATTACCTGTAAAGTCGAAGAGGAAGCCGAAAGCCACAATTTCGAGGCCTTGGTTCTTTGTCTTGAACTTGCGATAGCGCTGAGCTTGGGGAACGCGATCGCCGGTCTTGAAATCGATGTAGTCGAGATTGGAGGCTAGGTATTTGCCTTTGTAGTTGGGAACCGTGGTGTTGTGTTCCATATCGGCGGAATAAGCCTTGTAAAGCTCATGATTGCCGGTGCAGATGATGTCGACATCGGCTTCGGCGTAGATATCGTATTGGAATAGGCCCTTGGGGGTGGATGCATCGTACAGGCCGTTGCCCTCGACTCGGTCGCCGGTGTCAATGACTAAGAGGTCGCTACCCTGGTCATCGGCTTGCTGGCGCATATGCTTGGTGAAAGAGATGTAGTCTCCCCAGTCGGCAGAGTATTGTGGCCTAGGACTGTTAGCTAAGTTTGTGCGCGATTGCAGAAGCCACATACTCTTGAAAGTGACCACCAATCCAACCATGTGTATCAGTTGTGTGAATAAAGTTGATCTGACCCCAAGTAAGGTCTCTCATAGGACCTGGAATAGGCGCGATAGCTCCAGGCTGCGAGGCGTGAGCAACAGCGGCGAGCGCTGAGCCAGCAGCGAATGTCTTACTCCGCAAGATCATGCTGGCGTATATGACTTGGATGAATGTTGATAGTGATGAACAAGAGGATGATTCCGCCTTGTGTTGATGGAGATAAAGAAGGAAGAAGAGGCCCGAGTTCGGATCAACTGGATGAGTATGATAAGGTAGATACGCGCTAGAATGACGTGGGTAGGGACCCTGAGGGTTAACGGGGCTATGGAAGCCGTGATTGGCTGCACATGCCGGTATTGATGCTTACAAAGTCAGGTCCAGCGAATGGGAATCTCGGATGCTCTCCCCGCAAGGGGTCATGGGCAATTGATAGCGCACATCAGCGGGTCCGCTGCCTGGAGCACGGGGACACGCATGCTGAGGCCATGACCCGTGACCCAGGTTTCAGGAGGTGTCATGAGGCAGTGATTGAGGCTGGAGTAGAGAGGATAGTAGCCTGGGCTATGAAGTCATTCATTATTCGCCCTGTATACCTGCTCCATTCGATATGAAGCCTAATAGTAGAGAAAGGCCAGCGGATTAGACCCAGGGCTGTGGATGGACCAAACCAGACTCACGTCTCTTTGCATTGACACTATCAGTTGCCAACCTTGATACCTAGGCTAACTGGCCAATTAATAATGCTGTCGGCTTTGTTATTTAGATAGACTCGAAAGAATAGGCTTTAGCTAAAGGGCATCTGTGATGAGTTATCCGGCACTGTACCTATCCCCAGAAGCCCCGGAATGTCATGACAAGTCTTGAACTTCGAGACTCAGTCATTATACCTCTTACACCGCACCGTATCTCGCACCATTTTATCCAGAGCTATCAAAGCAAACAACCGACTGCTCAACATGAAGACTTATCCCATCTGGGTATGATGGCGCGAAGCCAAGCGGTCCCTTGCTGACTGTTATACTTGATAGGCTGGCTACCCGTTGAAGTGGGTCTTTGTTCATCGGTACGAAATACGAGATGCGGCAGAAGCTCCACTTCCGGCCGCTGTGCCTCCCGGTCCCCGGATTGTGGTTGACGGCCCAAGGCCCGGGTCTTTAAGACTGGACTCTGACTTATAAAAGGATATGCCGCTGTTTCCTCCTCTTCTCTATTAAGAGTTGAGATTTCGCAGTTTGCTACAGTGGATTTGTTCTTGTATGAATGACTTGAACAGCTGAGAACATTCGGGTCAGCATATCGGACATCGGAGCATCTGTGCCCCCTTCCCGACTTCACGTCAATGTTATCACCAGGCATCGGCCCAAGTTGCCATTTCGTATCTTCTGTTTTCGAGAACAATTTCATCTTGGACATCGATATGTCAAATACTAATGCCCCAAAACCATTACCGCCAACAAAATGCGGTAAGACAGTCCCCCGTCAAGCCACGGTTCAAAGAGATGTAAAGAGACTGGACCTGGGTGTTCTGTCACTGACAAAATTGCCAGGAGATTCGAGCCTAGTAATTGCCTCACAGAAACTCAAGGTTACTTCGGAAAAGGATTGTCGAAACCTCTTCCTTCGCGAGATGACGGCCTTGCCGGAGCGGGAGCCACTTGCAACAACCACGATATCACCCCCAGGGCAACTACCACTCGTGTCTCGTGAGTCCCCTTTATGCTTGGAAAGTTGGAAGAGGTGAGAGGGCTAACACGAGCCAGGCCAAAACTCGTCAAAGGTGGATAGCACGACAAGGAACAATGTCTGGATAGCACGGACGGTACGAACTGCCATGTCTGATGTTCTGTCGAAGCCATGAATTGGCGACCGAACACTATAACGAGCCGAATACATTCTCCAAATCAGTTATCATCCAGCTGTTTCGTCAAAACATTGCTGAGTCGATACCCAAGGTATCGGAACGGGTTGCTGCATCGAGGGTGCAACGAGCTTTGAACAAAACGTGGCCGGGGCGTTTATGGCATGTCTTTTCTAATGCCTGGAGTTTGCTATATTCGAGATTTGATATCAGCGGACGACAACAGACCAGTTAAAAGCATGGGTATTCGTTATGCAACGAATCTCGGCATGAATGCCATGCACACGATGTGCATGTCGAACAATACCGATATCAACCGCGACAGATAGCAGATCATTAAAGAAGAAAGCCCAGGTTGATACAGCCCAGTCTGATCAATCAGGGCATTACCAAGACAAAAAAGATGATTCGATAACAAAACCCACGTGATTCTTTCGGCCTAATTGATTGTCAACCCCCACGTGGCTACCCACCATCCTCACCTCATTCCCGTCCCGGGAGAGACCAGCCCAGACTTTTCTTGACCCTCCCTCAGGTCAGCTCTGGGACGCCACAATAACATTGATTTTCAGCTGAGATCGAGAGATTGGGATTGAGTTTATTGTAATTTATTTGTTCTTTAATTATATTTTCTTTCTCTGTGGTTATTATCTCAGGGATAATCGTATATCCTGTTCATGTCCACCTGTGTATTTGGCTTTTCACATGCACAATTCTGCTGTCTCACTGCTTAATCCCACCCACCCGCTGTAAGCACTGTAACATCTGCAAACCTCAGGGAGCTTTGACCCCCCGGGAGCCGCCGCGAACCCCGCTGCGATGAACGCCACTCCTCGGCCGCCCACCAGCTCGAGGACGTTTACCTCGTCTAGGTCTAGCAGCTGTTCTTGGCTCCCGATAAATCGTGGATCCCGGTGAAGACATGGTCCAATTGAGAGCTGTCGCTAGAGCTAAATCTCGCGACTTGTCTTGATTAGGTTTGGAGGGTCCAAAAAGAAAAAAATTCAGATGATCGATGGCAGTAATCGATGGGACGGGACCAGGTTCGCGGATGGTTAAAGATGTCGCCCTCAACCTGGACTGGTTCTAGTCTTTTTTCTCTCTTCTTCTTTGGATTCTGTTTCGCTGATTGTCAGAAAGGATCGTCGCTGTCCAACGGTGTTTCCGTGTCGATCAATTAATCCGCCTCCCAGATCTTGAGTTCAGTGGGCGCATTCCTCCGACTCAAATACCCCACGACACCTCTCTCTCGACCACGAGCTTGGATTTCTTCTTTCTCCTTTGAATCAACCAGCTCATGTTGACCTCTGCCGATTTGGCCCTTCTTCAACAAATATACGCAGGCACATTGTTACATGTGCCGCGTTAGTTCATAAGAACATCAGCGAGCGACTTTGAGTCTTTGCGCTTGCTGCACCTGGAGACGATAGAAAGACTTCACCATACGAAGAATACCATATTCATATATTCAAAAGATCATTCATAGATCAACAATAGGGTTACGAGGTATGTTGCGACGATGCAGTGGACTGTGCGACAGGAATTAACAAGAACACCAGATCATCTTACCGATACTCTTCGAATAATCCTACCCGACCGCCATCATGACGGCTGAACAACCCATCGCCGTCGGCGACTCCAAGGGCTTCGATAACCCAACCGCCGGCCCCGTCCAGACCACCTCCAGTGTTACCAACGAAGATGTCGCCGTCAGCCAGGGCATTCACACCCTCGAGGTCAAGTCTGTACACTGGTACAGTTACTTGACAACCGTCGACTTCTGGATCGTCCTCGCTCTCGGTCAGGTCCTCGCCCTGTGCATTACCGCTACAAACACCTTCACCAGCTTCCTCGCCGAAGCTGGCACCAACATTCCCGCTTTCCAGACCGTCTTCAACTACATCCTCCTATTCCTCATCTACACCCCCGTGTTCCTGTGGAAGGAAGGTCCTCGTGGCTGGGTGCGTGTTGGTTGGAAGGATGGCTGGAAGTACTTCATCATGGCGTTCTTGGATGTCGAGGGAAACTACTTCACTGTTTTGGCTTACCGATACACCAACGTCCTGTCTGCTCAGCTGATCAACTTCTGGGCTATCGTCTGCGTCGTTGTCATCAGCTTCTTCCTCCTCAAGGTCCGCTACAAGATCTTCCAGATCATCGGTATCTTGGTTTGCTGCGGTGGTATGGGTATCCTCATTGGCAGTGATCACATCACCGGCACCAACGGCGGCAAGGGTCTTGACATGGTCAAGGGCGACTTGTTTGCTCTGCTCGGCGCCACTCTCTACGGTACTACCAATGTCTTTGAGGAGTGGCTCGTTTCCAGGGCTCATCTGTACCACGTCCTTTCTTTCCTGGGCCTGTTTGGTATGTGCATCAACGGTGTCCAGGCAGCCATCTTCGACCGAACCTCTTTCGATAACGCTACCTGGAACGGTAAGGTTATCGGATGGATCATCGGTTACACCCTGTGCCTGAACCTCTTCTACGCTCTCGTGCCTCTTATGCTGCGCATGGGTAGTGCGGCCTTCCTCAACATCTCGCTTCTTACCGCCAACTTCTGGGGTGTCATCATTGGCATTCGGGTCTTTGGCTACACCATTCACTTCCTCTACCCCATCGCCTTTGTCCTCATTATCATCGGCCAGCTCACCTACTTTGTCACTGGCAGCATGCTTAGCGACTCCAAGAAGCCCTGGCTGGGTGATAACCAGGAGGGCGGTGTTCTGGGTTTCGGTACTGCCAAGCTCAAGGCTCTCAATGCTGCGCGCAAGGCTCAGATGGAGGCCGAGGCTGGCAACAGCACGTCCTGATTGTGGAAGTGATTGTGTGAATTGGATGTTTACGGTGTAGGAATTTGGATGAGTTGCAGTGGTCATCCGATTGGATTCTTGGATAGATACCCCGGATGGTTGGCACGTTAGCAGAGGATGCTGGAGGATGATGAAACAGTTTACATGATTAATACATAATATTGTCTACCCACAATCTCCTGTAGACTTTTTCCCAAATGCGAGTGACCCTGTTCTTTGCTGTACATCCAACCAATCCTTCACCAACACAAGCAAGCAAGTATCTGATCATCAACCGGCTGACCGAATATCCCAACACCATCGTCCAGCATAGCTATCTGACACATAGCACCTTTATGCTCCTTCTTGATGAAGAAAGTCAGTTAGCTTGAGCCGTCCCATCTCGGCTTCGATCGAATCGATGACCGGCTGCATCTTCTTTAGTAGAGTGCAGGTGTGTGCATCATACTTCCTCCACGTAACATGCAGGTCATACCACTCGATATCCTGGAAGCACCTCACCATATTGATGACGACAGCGACAGAGTGTCCAGTAAACGAACCAGTGAGCGGAGGGTCAAGCTTGTCAATCTTACGCATTTCGCGCATCAGGGAACCAAGCAGCATAGAGGAGCATTTGTGTCCACAGACTCCCGTACCGCTCGTGAGCTTCTCAGCTAGGTCGTGAAGGCCGTCTGTGATCTTCTTGATTGCGTCTTGTCTCTTCTCGTCTAGCTTCCCTAGATGTATTGTTAGCACACAGCTTCTAAGCATGGGTGGCAACTGACCAAGAATTTCAAGAATGGGGAGATCCTTCGTTTCAACAAGCTTTAAACCCTCACCATGTTCCATGGCCAAGCGAGCCATGTCAGAGAATAGCTTTGGCCAAGAAAACACCCAAGCTATGTATAGCCACATAACGGACTGATTTCCATATCGCGCGGGACGTTTGTACATCAGCTCATACCACAGCTCCGCAAGAACCTGAATAGCTCCGTCGCAGTGGTAGTATTCGACAATGACGGCAACGTTAACGAAGAAACTAAGGTTGACTTTCCGTGGTACATAGCAGTGGCGGCCGTGAATGTAGTTCAACACCACCGCCAAGGCGTGGGGGTTAAAATCACTTGTTGGCATCTCACGGACTGAAGATGTTGTGGAGGCCGAGGAAGTCGAAACAATTGAAGAGCAAGTCGGAGAAGTTGGACAGGTCGAAGGGACTGGGGAAGCTGCTTCAATCCAGGGCCCCTGAAGCATCTTCTTGACGACAGGAGAAGCGAGAATCAAGTGGAGAGGCGACACTCGCATTCGAACTTTGACAGGTTCCTCATCCGAACCCGAGGACTTGTCCTTTGTGACGAGTGTATCCTCTAAGCCCCCCAGAGCGGGGAGATTCTCAAACGTCCATGGCTCATCCAGTGAATCCGAATCAGGCTTGTATTGCTGTTGATAGGTGGGAGGCTGACGCAGGCGGATCGACGGAATGACCTTCTGGATGCCGGGGTCCTTTAGAACCACTTCCAGATCACCGTCGGGAACAATCTCATACGTAACGATGCGCATGGCTGGAGTTGTTGCAGTGATCTGACTGTGGTGTTGAAGAAGATAAACAAAAGAAGCAGGGAAGGGTACGCAAGAAGGAGTAGAAAAGCCTTGGAATGGAAAAGAAGAGAAAAGAGACGGAGCCTGCGAAGTCTACAAGGTAGCCTTCGAGTCTCCGGTGCCAGTGACAGTGATTTACAGCTGCAGGCGTCTGCCATGGCACTGCCAGAGGCAAGCCCGCACAAGACCGCCTGGTCTACGAAAGAGAGCGGTTGAGTGAGTACTGAAACAGTTACTTCGCAGGCTATGTACTGGTCATGATATCAGCAAATGTTATGATGAGGGTAACAAGAATATTGTTACAAGATATGCAACTATCTTCAACATTTATAACAACACTGTTGTATATCTTGTAATTATAATGTAAGATTCTATAGAAGTCTAATGAAATAGTGTAGGCCTCTCATTTGCTGTAGTCTACTTTTCATTACGCAAACTTACCTGTCTAGTTGTAAAAGGGAGAATATAAGTCAGGGTTTCCACATTAGTAGAGGTCAGAGGATGCTGAACGATATACACGATTGATACGTGATAACTTCTATGTCGAACGTGTGTTTGTTTGTTCTCTTGAGACTTATCTCTAAGTTCGAATGGTGCTATCCTTGCTGTACACACAATAAGCTTCTGGCCAACATGTCTGTGCCATCAATCAAGACGTTCAACCCGACCTCACTGATATGGGTGCTTTATCCGGACATGCGTACCGAGCAAGTACTTTCCACAGCTATGTAGCCTATATCTGGGTTTACAAAGAGGTTTGCAATAAACAACACTTATGTAATGCGATGATCGCTAGTATTCTCTAAGGTATTTTATGGTTGTTTCCCCAATCCTTCAGGTACTCTTTTGTATGCTATTTTGCACAGTGAAATACAGGAAGAACACTTAGATCTCAACTGTTCTGATCTGTGTTGTATACACTTGAACTTATCTCATGTGAGCCGCAAAATCCTGCATTCGTAAAACATATTTTGCCAGAGTTCTTTAGGCGTAGAAGGTCGGTAAGCCAACATCTACCATCTCTTTCTGTGTCTCCTCAGCGATTGTCAAAGTCCGTTATGCCGATATCTTTCATTCTCTTCTGTATCTCATCAATGACCGGTTGCATTCTCCCAAGGACAGTGCACTTGTCTGAACCGTTGTCTGATCGATAATACGCAGGATAACGCCTACGTAACGCAGGTCTTCTCTTCGTGTTCCATTCGTAGTGTGGCCCGGTCGGCTGAGGAAACTCGTACAAAATTTTGATGATGCTAGTGATACTGTAACCCGTTTCGTAGAAGTAAACGTCTTGCGGGTTCAGATCACTGATCATGCGTTTTCCTCGTACCAATGCGCCAAGTGCCAGAGAAGAACATGATGCATCATTCGATTCAGGGCAGCCGGTTTCAAGAGAGAGAGTTCCTTGTAGTTCATCTAAGCTTTTGAAAATTTTCTCGATGGACGTTCTTCTCAGGATCTCGATGTTGTCTATAGTTTGGTTAGCGAAACACGACAGCATGGCTTGGTCGGGTTTCTGACAGAGGACTTTCATGACGGGGAGATCACACGTTTCTATACTTTGAAAGCCTTCAAAATGTTCAACAACTTGTTGTGACATAGTATAAAACAAAATCGGCCAGAAGAAGGCATAAGCGATAGCCAGCTATATGACAGATTCCTTGCTTAACTCTGTTGGGGGTTTATCAGCCATTGAATACCACATTTCAGCAGAAAGCTGAAGTGACTCGGCACATTGATAATGCTCGACAACAGTTGCAACATGGGCCATAAGCTCGAGGTTGATCTTTCGGGGTACTTGTTGATTACGACCATGGATGACATTGAGCACGATGGCCAAGGCCTTCGCATCCCAATTATACACAGGCAATTCGCGAAGAGAGCGGGCTGAGCGAATCGCGTGGCCCCCGTTTAGGCTCAAAATACTCTTCAAGATAGGAGAAGCGAGCTTAAGGTGACTGGAAGAAGCCCGCATTCGGACCTCGACGGGCCCGTCACCAGATCCGACAAGTATGTCATCTAGACTGCTCAAAATGGAAGGGTCCTCAGATAGACTGGACACATTGGAAAGTCCGGCGTTGTGGTTCTCCGAGTTGGGGTTTCTGCTTGCTGAGCCTGAGCCTTCTTCAGGTGCCTGGTCCACAGGAAGTGCAGGACAAAAGTTGACGAAATTGAGTGTTGGTACCACTTTCATGGTGTTTGGATGATGGAGGACCAATTCGATGTCGCCGCCGGGGTCTATATCGTACACAATAGACTTCATGGTGAGTATGGTTGTTGGAAAAAAAGGACCAAAAGGCTGCGGAAGAAGGACTTGGAGAGAATGACTGAGATTTTATGTATTGAAGAAGGGGAAACAAAAAAAGCAATGTCTGTGACACCAAAGTGTTGGTTGTTTGCCTGCAGGAGAGTGGATGGCTGTGCAATATAAAATAGTACACCTACCTATCAACTAATGCCAAGGGCATACGCCCAGGGGAACGTATGCTATATTATCATGTTATACTACAGAACTTAGTAAACTGTAGAGTAGATTTACATAACATAGTTTAGTAAAAACATAAAATAGGTCTGATGTTGTTCTAAGTTCACTTCCTAAAGTAGGTACTAACTAGTAGTTTACGGTGAATGAGTTATTCTTTTCCTACCTAGACTGTGCGCACCTTTAGATAATTCAAGAACATTGATAGGTTCTGTCAGAAAAAGGCTGGTCAAATGCATGCGCGGAATCGTGCGTTGTGTTTACGAATGGGAGAGCTAGGATCAGCCGGGCTCTACAATATGATACACACATTTTATTTCCCATGAACCTCTGCTAGGCGACAACGTACAACTCCTCTGTGTCTGGCAGTTTCATTCTTCTCAGTGTTTGAAGTTGTTCAACCCAATGTTTCTCGCCTCTGCCTTTATCCCACTGATGACTGGCTGCATTCTCGCCTTAACGCTGCATGGGTCCAAAGAGGAACCGCGTTTCCCTGTGTGTATCGGTTTTGGTTGAGGAAAGTTACCAATCATGTCAATGAAGTTATCGACAGTATATTCATCGAATGGACTAATGGCTGGCGGGTCCAGACTGTCGATCTTGCGTCTTAGTCGCATCAATGAACCAAGCGCCAGAGTAGAACAATCGCTTGAATTCTGCTCTACACAGCCAGTTTCAGTAGAAAGAATCTCGTTCAAGTCGTCAAGGCCTGCCAAGATTCTCCCGATGAACTCTTGTCTCGTGCTGTCAACCTTTCCTAGTGGTATTGTTAGCAAAACTTGAATGATATAGCTCAGTCAAGGCTACTAACCGAGGATTCCTGCTAGGGGAAGATCTTTTGGGTGAGCACTCCCCAGACCTTCGCCGTAGGCCAGAGCCATGTGTACCATCGAAGAGAATATATCTTCCCAAGAGAAGATCCACGAGATGTACAGCCACATGACAGCCCTCTTGTTGTACCAGGTCACCGAGTATTTGTGTGCAGTTGGGCGCCACATCTCAGCACAAATCTGCACCGCTCCTTGGCAATGGTAGTAGTCAACAATGGTGGCGACGTAGGTTAGGAATAGGAGGCTGACATGCCTGGGCACTTGGGCGTGACGGTTATGAATGAAGTTGAGCACCACTGCCAATGCCTCCGCGTTCCAGCCAGTGGCTGAGACCTCACGGACTGAAGAAGTTGAAGCAGCCCCCTCGCTCCATGGCCCCTCGAGCATGGTTTTGAAAATTGGGGAAGCAAAGGTAAGGTGTTTAGAAGAGACGCGCATTCGAATCTCGGTTGCCTCAGAAGACTCTTGGGCGCTTAGGCCACTCAGGATCGAAGGATCGTAAAACAGACAAGTGCTGTCGAACTCTACCGAGTCTGGGTCATACTTGTATGACGCTTTTCTGGGGGAAGTGCTGCGTGAAGTGCGAGGTTGAGTAAGTATCACATCTGGTACGACCTGCTGGGTGTTCGGGTTCTTGAGGACGATCTCAACATCACCTCCAGGATCGATATCGTATGAGATCGAGCTCATGATTGTGAAAGAGAAATGGGTGGTTTGCTTGAGTGCTGTGATACCAAGCGCGATTGTTGAGGAAAAAGGAAGAAAGCGGCAGAGAGATGCTCAAGACGAGGGAGAGTTTTGATGCAGAGGAGAGAGGGAGAGAAAGAAATCAAGCGATAGATGCCTAGAATTACCAGTGTTTGTTCAAAAGCAATGGTTTCTCTGGTGACGTGAATCATCTGCACCTGCTCATCGCCGCCACTGACAAACACTCTGAAACTGGCAATGCCTGGCACTTCCAGATATATGGAGCCCAAACAAATCTGTTCACAATAAGCTAAGGTATACAATCCGGAGAGAAGTTTGCGGGTGTTGAATGCAATTCTACTATTTTGCTTTGAGAGTCAGAGGTCATACGAGGAGAGATAGTTGGCAGACAAAGATGATTGATATAAAGATAGTAGGATATTCAACATAAGAAATCTAAAAGGCTAAAACAAGGAACTCAACCGCAAATTATTAACCCGTCACCTTGATAGTCGAAGCCACGCTCGGCACACCATTCTTATCCATCACAAACAACATCCAGTATCCCGGCAGCGCAACACCAGGATCACTCGGCACCTGGAACGAATACGCATTCTTGCCAGCACCGCTCAGCGTCAGGGGAATACGACGCTGATCACTGTTAACAGTATGTGTAGCCGTTCCGTATCGAATGAGTGAAGCCTGAGCAATAGCCCCATTCGCCTGAACTGTAAGTGTTCCGCCAACCTTGACCGTAGCCGCAGAGACAGAGTTAATCTTTGGTCTCGTAGCTAAATTACCCTTAGAGTCGTATAGGTAAGGAGGTGAGTAGAGCTGAGCGTCGAAGTGGTTGGTATCGCAACCGCCACAAAGACCGCCGCCGCCGTTGAAGACTCGTCCGTCGGGGAGAAGCAGAGCGATGCTGTGATATACCCTCACGATATTGTTGGGCTTCATGAGTTTGAACTGATCCGAGTCGGGATAGTACATCTCAGGTTCAAACTGGGGTGTTGTATCAGCAAAGGGAATAGCGTACTCCTGACCTCCGGTGATGAAGACGTTGCCGTTGGGAAGAACAACTGAGCTGTGGAAGACTCGGGCGTGGAAGAGACCTTCGCTGGCATATGCAACAGTCGCGTTAATACCAGGATTTCCGATGGTGATGACATGAGCATCACTTGTAGCATCCGCATCCTGATAGTTGGGAGTGCCACCGTGGGTGAGGATCTTGCCATTGACGGCGTCGAACATGATGGCATTACCACACATGGCATCAGGAGCAAGTCCACGATCCGACCCACGCTGCCCCGCAGTCTTGACGCTTCCATCCTTCTGATCGGTGTAGTACCAGTTCATGGCAGTACTAGGACCAGCTTGGAAGACAGTCCCAGTCTTCCAGCCAAACAACCAAGCGTGATTGTCAGAGCGGAACAGACCTTGGACGTCGTTGGTGAGCATCTTTTTCACGTCGGCATTCTTGAGTAATGTCCAAGCCTTCTTCTTGGGGTCGTATACCTCACCGTTCTTGTAGGACTGACCACCACTCCAGGAACCGCCAATGGTAAAGACCTTGCCGGTGGATGTAGTAGCAGAGGCATGGTAGCCACGGGCAACCTTCATGTCAGGACCGGGGACCCAAGCTTGCTTAACAGGATCAAAGGTACTTGTGCGCTCAGCGTTATTTCCGCCAGTAACAACAAGTTGTCCGTTACCGTCGAGCGAGATGCCCGGACAGAACATGTCGTGGTTTGTCTGAGTCACCTCACGTTCAGCGACAAGACCAGTGGCCGGGTCCCAAGTAGAGGTCAGAGTCAAACCACCAGGACCACCATCCATGGTATCACGAGCCCAAGAAGACCAGACGAGGACTTTACCCGTGGTAGGGTCAACAGTACCAGCAACAGGGATGATAGGAAAGTTGACGGTCGGTCCCCATACTCCCATCGATGGCTGAGCAGGCATATAGCTGTTGGCCTGGAAGACATTGAGCTCAGCAATGCTTGTCCATGGATTTCCATATGCCTCAGTGATAGCAACAACACGCACATATCGCGCCGGCTGCGTGTCAAAATTGGCATACTTGACAGTCCCATCAGCATACCACGTTCCATAAGCCACAGGTGAACCCCAATTTTTGTTGTCTTTACTAAGGAAAACTTGATGCTGAGCAATATATCCATTTGGCGAATCATCCTGTCTCGGAAGCATAGAAACTCCGTTGACGTTGAAAACCTTCTTCATATCAACCGTGATAGTGTGAGGCGGCGGCGGGTTACTCCCCTCCCACTGCGTATGCCAGATCGTATCATCTTTCCCATCGATAGCATTCTTGCAATCATCCCCCTGGTGGACGCTATCGCACGTCACTGTCCATTTCGAGCGGTCGATGGCTACACTCTCAAAGGGCGCGGCTGCTCTAAGACTCAGAATTTGTTCTCTTTTGTGAAGTGAGGAGGTGAGGGGACGGACCTTGTAATCTCTCTTGCGGCTGAGTTCGGGCTTGGGCTTAAGCTTGAAGCTGGACTTCTTGGTGTTGCTGTTCTGGGGAGGAACGGCTTGGATATAACCTTTGTTGAGCTTTGGCACGTTGAAGCTAGAGCTGTATCCTTGATGATTCTTTCCACCTCCCCTTGGGCTGTCCGGGTCAAAGGTTGTGCCTGACTGGTGAAATACCGGCCATCTCTTTGAACGCTTGGAGTCATCCTTGGAGTTCTTGGACTTGGAGTCGTCCTTCTTGTCAGAGTCATCGTTCTTCGAGCTGTTCTTCTTCTTGGTGGAATCCTTGACCTTGGAAGCACCCTTGGAACTCTTCGAGTTGGACGAAGACTTCTTTGCATCATCGGAACCAGAATGTTTAGTCGAGCTTCCCTTCTTGGCGGCTGGGGTGGCAGTAGCAGTAGCAGCAGCATCACTCGAAGTCTTCTTCTTCTTGTGGTGGTCTTCAACCTTCTTGTCTGACTTGGAAGCGTCGTCATCACCAGTGTGCTTGCCCTTTGAGTTCGAGTTTGAGCCGGAAGAGGGAGTCTTGGTGGAAGACCATGTAGTAGTCTTGGTTGAGTCTTCAGGCTCTCGTGATCGCGACGTGGTATCATCGTCATCATCATTGTGCTTGCCGGAGTCATCCTTAGGAACACCCTTGCCCTTTCCCTTTCTCCTTCCCTTCCCACTTCCCTTGGAGTCGTCGTCGTTGGAAGGGGTCTGTGTAGGGTCAGCTGAACGAGTCTTGGTCGAGTCGTCAGTCCTGGTGCGAGATCTGGTACCATCATTATGGCCAGAGTGCTTTTTGGAACCCTTTGAACCAGAAGAGGGGGTGCTAGTGGCATCAGATGAGTCTGTCTTGGTTGAATCCTCAATCTTTGAGAGAGACTTTGTCGAGTCGTCGTCGCCGTCGTCGTCATCGTCTGAACTTGAGTCATCCTTCCCCTTCCCCTTGCCTCTGCCCTTGCCTCTACCTCTGCCATTTGAAACGGAGTCATCATCGCTCCCGTGCTTGGCGGGCTTAGACTTGGATGAGTCGTCCTTTGAGCCCGACTTGACCTTGGGAGGAGGCGCAGCAGATGCCAGTTCAGGAGTAGCAGCATCGCCAAATCTGACGTAGGTCGGCTCCATCATTGGCTCTTCGTATTCCTCGTCGGGATCGTCCTCGGGGTCCTCACCAGAGGGGTCATCCTCAGACTCCTGCGAGCCATCAGGAGTGTTGGAGCTCTTCAGGACTCTTCGGCCCAGACTAGGCTTGACGAAGCCAGTCTTGGGTATGTTGAAAGCGGGGAGAACAGATCCTGACTTGACCTTGGAGCCGGGCTTAACTGCGGCTTTCGATGCTGCCTTGCTATGACTAGACTTGTCCTCCGAAACGACAGGAGTGTCCGGCCGCAACGCCCAGCCTGCTTTGGGAGCAGCAAAGCCCGGGATGCTAATGGCATCAGCTCCCTCAAGGAGGCCAAGACATACTGCCAAGGCGTGGACAGGCTTCATCCTGACGGCTTGAAGCTGTAGTGTATAATGAGTGACAAGAAAGTAATGGAAGTCAAAAGAGAGAGGGTATGAGAATGAGAGTATAATTCTTTGCCTGAACAAAACGAGAAAGACACGAACTTACACGACTATCTGAAACATTTTATAAAAAAGAGCCTGGCCCTACGACCCAGAAGTAAATTCTCACAGAACGCCACCCCAAGGTACAGACTATGCTTGATGCAGGAACAGAAGATGAGTGTTGGGACCTTGCATAGGGCTTTTGCTACTAAACTTTAAGCTATCGATGAAGGCGGCTCGGTTGCGCCGCCAAAGATTATTGGGGGCCCAGATACTCGGAGGAATGTAGCTACCCACTCATGACGGCCTGGACCATGTATGTCATTCCTCGTGTCTGTGGCGTAGCCACTATCGGGAATAGCTTCACAGGAACTCAAAGCTTAATTAGACAACTGGCCCTGGCAGATATAGACTATCCAGAAGTTACTTTATCTTAGTCGACGGTGATAATTCCACATCCCATACCCGAATATTTTACATCAAGCAAAACAGGTTATTCCACGATAGGCAATAGCATTCGATCTGGCCTCGCTCGATTAGCTATCGCGGCCGCCAAGCCAAGAGATCTGTAGCGTGGGAACAGACTTAATGCGTTCCTGATCGCTTTAGACTTTAATCTCAAGGAATGAGGCGGACTACACTTATCAAAATCCGATCTGTGGACCCTTGTCTGGTAAACGATTCAACAAGGAAATCTCGTCGTTTGTAATCTTTCACCAAATCAAGATGAGATGATGATATTGGAGTTCCCCTTGCCTTATCAATGAGCGCTCAACGGGTGTCCCGAGAAACTGGGATTGCGAACGAGGCGCTCGATCAGCTGAGCGTTCCTGAGTATAAGTGAGACAGGTCGAAAGCTTGAAGGCGTCTCCTGAGTTTATGTAGCGGTCCTGTGAATCGAGAACATTTATCACATTCGTCTCCTCGGCTCATTAATCTAAGATCCCAATCGGTCGATATGAGAGAACGGGCGATTAATTCAACGGAAATTTACTCCCGAAAAGCACCCCGTTTATTCCTGGCCAGACCTGCGGATTTTGCGGACTTCTCTAGCCTCTGTAAGCTGTTGGCTAGTACTAGAATCAGACAGGACCAACAAGAAGCAATGTATCAGTGCTCTCCTCAAAACATTTCTTTAGCAAATGCTAGATTCAATAGAGGTAATGGAGAACAGTCGGCTGGTTCTTGGCGTATGATCACGGTGCATATTAGCTTTCGGAGTTTCGCCAAAGACCGAGCTACTGCCATTGTGACAACTACCTTTCCCAATCCGACACATTATTAATCCTCATAGAATTGATAAGGCTAGGTTCGCGAGTTCGGACTTGAGGAAGCCACTGGATATAACACAGTAACAGCGAGCTGTGGGGAAGTGATCAAGCTACGGAGGAATAACGTAGATCATGGGCATCAAGTCGTGAAAGTTAAGGTGAGCGCCTTGCTCTTCTTTGAGTCTAGTTGCTAAGATGGCTATTACTATGGTCAAATAGGCGATATTGAGAGTCATGCTGAGAGATTAGTGGTGGGAAGATGAATCGTGACAGGTGCTGTTAATAACTCTCGAGAGTGACATAGGGTAATCGCAAGTAAAAAGAGAGTAATCTCTTGAGTATAGTAGGTGCGTATGTATATGCAGGCGGGGTTGCTTCGCATTTGAACTACAGTCTACTGGTGGTCTGCTCGAAATGATACTGGATGTCTTTGAAGAAAAGGATGCATGAATCACCGTGGTCCTGACATCGTGATCTGAAACTGCTGGCTATCTCAAGACTTCCAGCATACACGGCAAACTGTCGCAAACGATGTTTTCATGGTCTATTCCCATTCTAATTAAGCTGGTATGCGGACCAGCGGGCACATAAACGCATTATATCTTCACTGACTCGCGGAAGGTTTCGACATGAGGTGTTCAGCCACCTACTGACAGTTTTCTTGCTAAACTATCACAAGGTAAAGACACCACATTTTAATCGATTAATTGCCTTTTAGAACTAAATACATGTGACTGGAAGATGCCCGATCTACTCTTTATGGACAAGCAGGCAAATGTGTGCTAAAATAAGATGACTTACTGGCCTACAAATCCGCCATTTATCCCTCTTGATACCACAGACTCTCAACTGATCTGGTCAATTCGACCAAATAATCTGTAAAAAAGCATTTCAATTACCAAGAATTTCTCGGACCCTTTGTAGTAGCTACAACAGCCCCCCTCCCAGATCTAATCACTGCCATCTGCCATCATGATTCTCCGACCCCTGCACTCCATGCAACGGCAAGTATCATAGTCATCACCAGGACCCCAATAATCACACTCAATGTCTTCGATATCGGTCTCATCTGAACCCGCATACCTCGCCCAATCAGAACCGTAAACATCCTCAACGTCGTATTCATATCGATAACCCCCCGGTCCAAAACCGTCGTCCTCACTCTCACTCTCCACATCCTCCCAGTCATCCTCACTCACCCACCCATCCTCACCTAAACGGTCAGCATCCTCCATTTCAGGGTTCTTCCTCATCATCTTCTTGGCTTGTTTAGCCGCCTGTGCATACTCCTCGTGCTTGTCATATCTGTAGCCGAATTTGTCCATGAACTCCTTGGTGCTGCCGAAACATGTGCGGATGTATCTCCTCTCCTTGGTTGGAAACGCAGAATCGCAGAGCCTGCATTCTTTAAAGTCCATGACTTTGTCAACTAGATCTTGGTTCGGGTTCTTCATCTTGGTATATCGGTAACGCGTTCTCATAGCCTTTCGGACCTCCTCATTCTGAGCATGTCGCCCGGCTGGTTTAATGTCTTGTTCGAAATCCATTTCTTGCGATTTAAACCACTCCTTTTCCTTTTCGGTGAAGGGTTTGTCGCCGATTTGGACCCCTGGGTTACGAGTTTCTCTGTACGTCTCGAGACGGTCCCTCTCGGATGATTCCCAGTTCGCCCGGATCTCATACGACTTTTCTGGGTTGAAGGGGGATTTTCCCACTTCGGGACCATGCGGAGGGCCGCTGAGTCGGACCTCTATCTGTTGGTTTGGACCGGTGAGACGCTTGAAGTGAGCCATCTGGGCCCCAGTCTCGTCTCGGATAATCCCAGAATTGGGCTTCTCAGGGTCGGGGTCAAGGGTAACGACGTAACCATCCTCTGCGATGTTTCCGCCAATGATGTTGCAAATGTAATGAGGCGCGTGAAGGACATTCTTCAGAACAATCTCGCCCTGGCTCTTGGTACCTCCTTTGTTATGGAAGCGCTTGGTCTTGAGCCTGACGGTGCCAATACCAAGGGTGATGGTAAAATCCTCTTTTATAGGCATACCAGGTGCCTGGAGTTCACCGTCGACAGCAAATGGCTCGTCCTCGCCATGGTAGACAAAAGAGCTAAACGACATGTAGTCGTCCTCAAACCATGAATGCTCCGTACAAACGCTAAACAGTTAATGGATCACCCTGTACCACGACGGCGGAGAGCCTACTGGATTGTCGAGTCGGGTGAATACACCCATGAAGGGCAGGAAAGACCAACAATCCCCGGAAGCCCGCGGTGAGAGGACATTGAGCGTTCAAGGTCCCCTTTGAAGTCGATTTGGTGGGTCAATGCAGTGGGGGTTGGGATGAGTTGGAAAGATACCTAGTGGAAGCCGCTGTTAGGAAGCACTGTGCAAAATGACGCGAATCCTCGTTTTAGCACAGTAGTTCAACATCATGCTAATTGAAACATCACATTGTCTGGAGCAATGACATCCACGCCGCAGCCACTGGAATTGAAAACGGAAACGAAGATTATTCAAATTTACCGACAGGCATAAGATAAGCATCTTAATTTTATTAGGGTTTACCTCAGAATTGACAGGACAGCCTATGGACTTAAAATACTATAATGCGTACTGACTCATGTCAGGGCCTTGACGTGAGGCCATATCACCGTCAGTAAGCCATCATCTAAGTTACCTAGTACTAATTCGAGACTACTTATCTTCCAGCGAAGACATACTTTGATCGACTGGTTTGCCCGAGGAATCGAATCAATGCGTGACGATCTTGATATCCTCCCTATAATAAGAAACCGACCTACCTCCAGAATCTATCTCTCCCTTTTCCTTTACTAATGCACTCCTCGAACGCACTTATCTCTTCCTCACCAATGGACTATACACAGTTCCGGTGCCAATGTCCTGAGCCTTATGCCAGCCTCTCGGCCCGGGAAGATCAACAATTTCCGGGGTCTCATTGAAGAATATAGTCTTGTTCGGAAGCTCCTGGTCGTGCGGTGGTGGACTTGGACGTGATGCAGCGCCCTCCTTCCACTCATTGTCATTGTCCATGAGCTCTGCTACATGGAGAGCTGCTTGTTTGAGGTCTTCATCCTGGTTGTACCTGTAGCCATAGAGATGCATAAAGTCCCAGCAAGTTTCCCACTTGGCCGTGATATACTGCAGCTCAGCCGGTGGGAAATAAGGTTCGTAAACCTTTGAGCTTTGCTGACGTCTCTCTAGATCACGCCCGTCTTTCTTGAACACTTCCATGGGATTTGACAAGAGAGACTGTCGAAATTTCCCTCTACCGATCTCACGGTCCTCGTCTTTTGCGATATTCAGTCCGTGCCGCTTCAAATACTTCTCCTCTGATTCGAAGCATTCCTCAAGGAGACTAAGCTCATGTTCGGCCCAGGGCTCCTTGCCAATGTAGACTCCGGGGATACGAGTAGATCGGTAGAGCACGAGGCGTTCCATGTCCTTTTCCCCAAACGCGAGCCTGGCATTGATGTTGTAGGCAGTGTCCGGTAAGAAAGGATACGCGCCCGTTTCAGGGCCATTTGGAGGACCACTCAGACGGACCTCTAGACGATCAAGGTTGTCGGAGAGAGACTTGAAATGAGCCACCTGGACGCTGTCCTTGTCTTTGATAGTCCCGGCAGAGGCTTGTCCAGGTGTGGTATCAACCACATAACCGTCGTCCTCGATGTTCTTGCCAATGATGTTGCAGATGTAGTTTGGCACATGGAACACATTCTTCAAAACAATCTCACCATGGGCGTCGCGGCCGCTTTTGGCGGGAGATCGCTTCGTCTTGAGAATTACAGTACCAACGCCCTTGGCATCAGACAGCTGCTCCAAGTTGTCGATGGCTGGTGCATGGTCGATCCCGCAGCGGAACCCCATGTAGTCCTTACTGAACCACGCGAGATCCCTAACAATACTAGAGATGACGGTCAACTTGGGCAAACAATTTGTAAATTAAGTACTTAATGGATTTCTGATTCAGGTGAATACACCCACGCAGGGCAGGGGAGAGCATTACGATCGGCTTCACGATGGTAAGACACCCCGTTGGAGGCTGGGGTAGATGTTTCAGTAGACATTTCACAATTGAAAGGGGAAACAAGTCACAAAATTGAGAGCCGAGCTGGGATAACAACAATTTATAACCACAAGAAAAAGCAAACAACAAGTCACGAAGCCAAGATTCCTTCATGCTCACTCCCTAGGTACCGTTGCTTCCATGCTAGCGTCCACTTGGGCATGTCTGTATTTAGCTGGTCGATTTTCTGATCAACTGAACTTGACTGCTCTTTACGCCCAAGGTCAGCTTCGTCTTTGACTTTAGGCACCGACTCTTCCGAAACTCTAATCTTAATAGGCTTTTCTAAACTTGGCCAGGTAACTTGGAAGATTGCAAGGTAGAAGTTGGAAGAATACTTGGCCCTGCAGCTGGTTATATAAGCTGCTCATGTTAGATAAAGTTAGTCAAGGCAGTTATAAGTTTATGCGGTGCAGCCGAAAGCCAACCTTATTGATATATCCGCCACCTGTTTCGCTCACTGTTCTTCTAGGAGAGAACGAAAGGCTGTTTGGTAAATTCTTGAGGCAATTGTAGAATCATTCGGGGTCCGATTGGCGGCTCGCTGAGGCAGAGTCGAGCAAACTTGGTTCTGTCGATGGTCCGAAAGTAACCCACGGGGCGATATGCATACCTGTCAGAAAGATTTCCAGAAACACCTTCCTCGGTATCGTAAGTTTCGTGAACCCTGTAGTCTTCCTCGATGGGGGACCCGACATCGTTGCACGGGAAACCCGAGATTTGCCTCGAGGTTCGGCCTGACGGCCTGGGATATTCTTTCTCCATTGTGGTTTGGAATCAGAGCAGGCCAATAATCTTATTAGATGAATTCAGTAGTGCTTCTGGGAAGATTGAGAAACTGTTTATGCAAAGGTGAAGCCGGGAAAGAATCAGGATGGAGAGAAGAAAGTGCTGGTTAAGCGTTGAACATGGCAAAGCAAGAAGTCACTGCTGCCTAGGTTCCATAGGTACACAAGGTAGATGGGATTCGAAAGACACACATGAAAGAACACAAGGAACCAGCTTCCATATCTTGTGATTTCACATGGAAACGGATCTACCTATTCAGCATGAGACAGTATTGCTGTGAGTGCCTATCATTAGCACAATGGTGTCCTTCAACAACGGCAGGTATGGCATGAGCGAGTGTCTTCTATGAAAGACCTTATCTGTAATAACATAATTCAATATCTCGTAGGTTATCTACCCATTCGATGGGTTTAATACTCAATCCCAACCTTGAAGCATCATCGTCCTCATGATACGCCTGCCCTCCGCCCGATCATCCTCCTTGTGCATATTCAACCCATACACCTGAAGGAACTTCCACTCACCGCCATAGTTCTCCTTCAGCCATTTCTTCTCCTTCTCCGTAAGATCAGAGGACGAGCTCTCATGAGGCATTATAACTTGTTTGATGTTGTCAAACCGCCGTTCTTCCTCGGCCGAAAACCCAAGCGAAAAGGCTCCCATATAACTCACATTTGGCCAAAAAGGACATGGTCCAAATTGGGTGCTACCTGGAGGCTGTGCCAGTTGAAGTTGAGAGAATCCATTTTTCGTCGATAGGTTGGTGAGTACGCTTCCGTCTGACGTGGAGCGAAGGGAAGGCGTGTAACCATCGTAGTAGGCTTCTCGCCAGGGATAATCCTCATTTCCATGAAGCGTTGTGAGTACAATGCAGTTCATTTCTAGAGCGTGTAGCACGTTCTTCAATATAAACGTCTTCACGCGTCCTTCAGGTGCTTTGACGGCGAGCTTAACTGTGTCAATAGTGTAAAGGCTTAACAGATGAGACTTGAAGGGAACATAGTCATCGTCGAACCAGCCTCGGTCTTTAGCTATACTGAATAGTGTTAGCCTGCATTTGAGGGAAAGGGGGGATTGTGCGAGGCACATACTGAACCTGAGAGGTGTTTGCGTGGATGCCACAGTTTGTGAACTTTGGTTTTCTATTATGCTGCCAGTGAAGCCCCGACCGGAATCATAAGCTATCAGCACGCGATAATCGCGAAGGATCGACGTCCCGATCACATTACAGGGAGCATCTGGACAATGAAGCACGTCTTTCAAGATCAATACAGAGCCTGGCTCAGTGTCTGAAGATGTGCGCTTGACGGGGAGAACAACAGTCCCGATGTCAATAGCGATATTGGCACGATATCGAGTCTTGAATGGCGTTTCAAAGGGCGTGTAGTCATGCATGAACCAGGCGTATATCCACGGTCGAAGAGGCTCCGCATCTTTGAGAGACGTAGTTGGGGGCTCCTGTTGAGACTTGGCCTTAGGGCCTCTATTCCGCCCACCTCGTCACTTTGCGATTGCAGACGAGTGTCAAATCAGAAACGATAAGGACCCTCGGACTAATCAAATGTTTCTGCGTTGGTCGTAATCGAGGCCTTTTGACAACTCTCCGACGGGATTGGCTAGCAGAACCGTGAGGGCGAAGGAAGAAGATCGAGGAGTGAGTCAACTGACTTGAAACAACGCAGAGGCAGACCAGGGCAGTTGTTCATCCAATAAAATAAGCAGAATAGACAGTTGAAGTCTCCTCCCGTGCAAGGATCAGGATAATGGCGCTCATCACGAAGTGCACGACCAAAGTAATATCTGGTAAAGCACTACACCAGTATGCGACAGACTCATCGTAAAGACACTCATATACTTGATTAACGCCACAAACATCCCATCCATGCTTGACCAAAAGTTAAGTTAAGTTAAGTTTATCCAACAAGTACTCCTCGCGCCAAAGGGGTACTAAAGGGGTATCAGCGTCCCATGCTAGAGCTACTCAGGCGCCATATATATCCAAACCCCTGAGTTATATATCCATCCATTTCATCGCTTGTTTCGAAATAATATCATCCCAACATCATGGTATAGATCCTGTACATCTTATTTACTCGAAGATTCGCCTCCTTTCAGTAGTCCGACCTGTCGGTCATGCTCGCTTCGTAATTGTTTCTCTCCTGTTGGGACCAGGGTCTTTTCTTCTAGGCCCTCGTCAAAGGCTGGGTCGCCGGCGCGGAACTTTTCGCGGATGCCTTCCACGCCCGCGTGAGGGTTTGGTAACGACGATTCGGAAGCTTGGATGGCTTCGTCTGGCCAGAGGATTCGATGGGCTTCTTCCACTGTAAGAGGGGGCTCATCGATGGTGTTAGTAGGCGATCTTGCAGCCGGCGCCGACGGTGGGTCAAATACGGCCTGACGCGGCGTGGTCGGAGATCCGACTCCGGTGGATCTTGATGTGGGCGTACCGGTCCGGGCCCGTGGTGTCCGTGCGGGGCTGTCCGTGATCAGCGCAGGGTCTGTCGATCCCTGGTAATCCAGTCGCCTAGTGGTTGTGCTCGTGGTAGCGGTTGATCGGGGGAGCGATTGAGTTACTGAGGTTGAGTAAAGGCTATCGTCATCATCGTCGGAATCCGTGTAGTCTCCTTCAGTCTCCACAACACTATGAAGAGTGATGCCGTCCGCAGTATCGGCCGGTGTCCGCTTAAATACTTCTGATTCCTCTCGAAGAACCTTTTCCTCGTTGGTGTTGATGCTGATCGGAATGTGATGCCGACTTCCCGTTCGTTTCCGATCCATCCGCAGGATATTTCTCATCAAATAAAGCTCATGCTTCTTGTACGTCTCATAGTAAGATCGGTTGATCATGGCCGCCGCATGAAGATCGTCGAGTTCCGTTAGTTGGCACATAACACGAAGACGTATAATCTCAGGAAACTCGGTGGCAACGCTATAGCCCGGATCACTCGCCGCCATGCGGTTGAGACCTTGGTTGAACTGGGTCTGAGGTTCTCGTTCCCTGTGTTTCGAAAGCCCCCAGCCGTGGCTCTTGCCGCTGATGTCAAAGAGTGTCAAACCCAGCACACTGTTGAAGATATCGCTGACAGCAGAGCGGAATACTGGACCAGGGTCGCATACGCCTCGGTGTACGGGTGTTGGTGGTGCTGGAATCCTCCTTAAAGCATCCACGATCTGGGCCAGGCTCCGTGCTTGTGGTTGCGATCTGGGCAGGTGGGATAACACATCCGACGCCATGATATGTGGTAATAGATTCATCTCGTTGTAGAGGAGCATCAGCCATCCCAGGTTCGTAGCGTCACACCAATGGCTGCCCTTGGGGCATCTCGGCGTACTCGTCAACATGGTAGGAGGTAGAGTATCCGATGAGAAGCTGGCACGTGGACCTGGTGGCAGGTCTTCAGACTGCTCAAGGTTATCGTGTGTCGGTTCTCTCAAGTATTCCCGAATGGCATTAACGCAGCATTCGTGGATCTGTGCTATCTTTGCACATCGGACAGCCCAAATCTTATCTTTGATCTTCTGCGGCCAAGGTTTGGCCTGCAACTCCTTCTCGTCTAACAAGTTCAATATCGTGGTTTTCGACATGCGCGAGAATAACCGGCGAAGTCCAAAAGCGTAGCTGATGACCAGAAGACCGTCCGGCATATCATCAGCACCCTTGTGCATCCATTGTGGCAACCATCGATGCTCGACAACAAGTTCTAGCGGCGAAGTGCTCTTGTATCTCATGCAGCATTCAGCAATGGCGACGAACTGCTCAAAGCTGACTTCTCGTGGAACCATTTCGTTGTGCATGTGTGCTGCGTGGAGCAGAATCTCCAGACAATCCGCATCATTCAACTCAACTTGTGGCATACGGTATAGTTTGGCTTCAGAACCATCCTTGCAAAAGTACTTTGTTGGAGGTGTTGGTAGCTGCATCGAGATATCTTCGTCGTCGTAAAGATGTAGACTGCTAGAATGTCCCGCAAACATGCGAGCGAAGATTGGCGACGTCTCGGCGAGCATATAGGACGAGACTCGGAAACGAAGTGCTGGATCGTTATGGTTACATCCGGGGGCATTGTTGGCGAACTCGAGTATAGCGTCGCCACGTTGCGAGATGGCGAATTCTTTGATAGTGCGGTCGGGTGAAATACCTGATTCACCCGTCTGGAGGAGTTGTCGAATGTCGTTCAGCTCCTGCTTTATTCTCTCGTAATCGTAGAAACGCATTTCATATTTCGGAAACTGTAGACATGTCAGCTAATGTTCACTTCGCGTCTAGACAGGACAGAACATACGAATTGAGGGTCTGCCGACATGACCCGTGTTACACTGGCGTTGCGCATTCGCTGGACAGCTTCTTTGCGAAACCTCTTGTTTGTGAACAAAGCTTCGACTTGTTCTGGCGTTGCATCACGCTCATTGTTCTTGTATGTTTCGACCAGACACGCTCTACAGGCTTCCGCTAGGAATTCGAGATAATTCTTCCAGTCGCGCACAGAGGACAGCCACGCATCGGCTGGGTGGATGTTCTTACTGACGCTGGGAGAAACGACCTCGGCCAGGCTTCTTCCGCTGAAAGAGCTTCGAGTGTCGTATATTTGACCGGGACTCTGTGGGGACTCGGCGGTGGATGAATCGCGGCGAGCGAGGAGATCGCCACCGTTACGAGGGTTGCGGCCAAGCTCTTCAGTAAAGATAAGTCGACACAAAGTGGCGCATTGCTCCTTGTTCTTCGTAAAATCTTTGTACGCCGAATCGACATGGTTGGGTGTCGTGGGAAAGTTGCGCGGCATTCGCTGAACGATGGCTTGTAGCTGACGAATATGGGTTTCTTGGCTATCGAGAGGGTTGGCCGAGTGGCCATCGGGAGATCTGAGGTTGAGGTCGAGGTCGGAGGTGCTAGTTTCAGGAGGATGTTGGCTGATTATCTTGATCTGTGGTATCACTGCATCAGCATTCGTTCTGGATCATGACCTTGGACTTGACGTACCCCTCTCCTTGGGATCTTGTTGATCAGCGACTTCCATTGTCGCCCGCCCCCAGGTGGAGGGCCATCGCTAGAAGTCCTTGAGACCATATCGACCCTCATAGAGAGATTTGACTGTTTGTCGCCGGGTGGGACGGAGCTTCGGAGGGATCGCATCAGGCCGGGATGAGGTGCGCAGCGTCAATGCCAGCGCCTGACCACAGCATTGTAGTCACAGCGTGGCAAAGAGGCGCCTTGCTAGAAGGCAGCCGATATTAAGTTGATAAATGGACTCCGAATGCTGTGTCAGCCTGTGGCTGTTGTATGGTCGTCGATTCGATGGTCACGCTTCGAGTTGTCCGTACAGCCAGGGGTGTCGGATCGTTGGTGTGACGTGCGGTCGCTGGTCCCAAGGGACCGGAACTGTTCGGTGACGAACCAAGGCGCTGGAATCGTCGAGAAGTAAGCCGACTCGTAAGATTGGGTGATAACAGGGCGTAGAAGAGTCGAGCAACAACAGTGGAACCGCCGGTCGGTCGATCGAGGGGTTTAGATTACGACGACAGGTGGTAGATCAAGTTCGCTTCGGTTATTGTCGTCGTCCAAAGATCAAAGGCAAGGCCGGGAATTGACAGACAGAAAGTGGAGGGCGCTTGGTCTTAAGGCGGGCTGACCTTTGGCGAAGCTGGGGTTGAAAACTGGGGCAACGACTTGGCGTCTGGGCCCTGTTAGCGGGCGCCCTTGTAACTTTTAGTCGAACAAGGGACGACAAGAGAGGGGTCGTTTAGCAGGAAATTGACCCAACTTGTTAGACGCGCGGTCTTTAACGAGTTTTGGTGCGGAGACTGTGAGATATATGAGGCAAATGATCAGGTCTGAGATGTGATGGATGCAAAAGTTCGTACTGTATGAAGTATGAAGAGTAAAGGATTGAAACGGTCAAGCTAGCTTAAACACGGTACAGTACGGACCGTCCCGATTGACAGAAATCTACCATTAAAATTGAGGCGGAATAAAGTGAGGTCAAATTGAGAGGAAACAGTTAAAACATGAGGCTCGAGTGTCTGTCAAACAGTTGAACAATGCCTGTGTCTTCAGTGGGGTCACTCATCCCAGCATAACTTATGTCGCTGCATTTGGCGCAAAGAGGTAAGAGGATTGCGGGGGAGGAGACTCATAAAAACAACCGAGCCCAGGATCGTGAGGCAAAGCAGGAGTTTGTCTTGATACTAGTAGTATTCAGCGGCAGGCTCGGAGAAATAACTGGATAGTCACTTGTATGCCTATCTTATTCCTATTGTGTTCAAATCTCTTCCTCTCTCTATTCTTATATGCCCATCGCCAAGTCTCCAAGTACTGGCCATGTCCATTCATCATGTCTGGGTGGTGTGTTAGATCCACAGAGATCTTAGACCAAACCCAAGTTCACGATCGTGGTACCCGCCCGAGCTGTTGGTCATGGTGCGATCTAAAACCAGGGTTGACGGGAATAATACAACGTCTCGCCAGACGATGCTATTTTCTAATTTTGCATTCCAGCCGTCGAAAGTCAGCCCTGTCGTCCAACGAACTCGGATCAACTACTGCGTGCCCACGTGCAAAGGCTCAATCAACACACATCGTGTTCCAGGCAACTCTCAGCTCAAGGCATAAAACGCCTTGCAGGAGCAGATGTTTCATTCTGGTCCTATCATACCAACCCCAACTTGACCGGTCTTTGCCCTACCAAAGTCTTCCAGGCTCCTGCATAAAACACCAAAGACTGAGCTGATTCACCAGGGTTTTCTTGTGGTCAATAAGCACACAAATGGCAACCAAATGTTTCATCAAGGCTCATGTCCAATTATATCTCATTGTTTAGAATTGCTATTCTAAGATTGCATTTTCCATCGCGGCTTTTCCTCAGCCCTACGCTTCAGAGCAGGACTATGTTGCAGTGTAATCTTGAACGAAAAGACGAACTATCCTGACAGGCAGTAAGTCAGCCAGATACTACCACTAGTCAGCACGCGCAACGGGGTAAAGATGGAATTTACATAATTACACGAGAGCGCTTGTTTCACATTCGCTATTTCATGATTGAAGTATGAGTTCTGCTATACTTGGCATTGCACTGTTTACAGGCTTTCGTAACCACCGCAAATGAAGATATTTCATGAGATCGCGAGTTTTATCTCAATCACTGACAAGGACCTATTATTGATTTAGCCAAGCTTTGAGAATTGACGTCCAAAAATCTGACATAAGAATAGCCATTATCAAGTTTTTGCATACTATTATCATTCCTCATTACCATCCAAAATCTCACTCAACTTCATCCCAT